>JAWPHD010010452.1:0-93551 GCA_037043455.1 Cyrtodaria siliqua | reverse complement strand
ATGATCAATACCTTGCATGGTTTTACAATTAATGTCAACGCGCCAAGATGGCCGCAATAACTATAAAAAGGACCAATAGGCCATGTGGACGTTGTGCTGGCTAACAATACATAGTCTAAATTCAACCAGATTCACAACCAGCATTGTATCTTTCTTTACGATTTGTTTGTTTGTTTGGCGTTTAACGGCAGACCACTCAGTTATTCCTGGGTATTAGCAGTAATGTTTACCTCCCGCCAGAAGGCTGACAATAGATGAAGTGACGTTTGTTTCCTACAACCGGATGTGAAATAGGCAAGTATCACCTGTACTACAGACACGACTATTCCACATCCACCCCCAGCACCCCCCCCCCCCCCCCCCCCCCCCCCTATTTCTCTGTTTGTCCAAAATGATGTCCCATACCAATTGTAACAACTGGACAGGAAAAGTCGTTTATTTAGCATCAACAAAAAATTCTTCCTTTTTTTATATATATAAAACTGTGATCCCCCAGCGGGGCCAAATTGGAAATCAGGGTCACCATTATAAAGAAAATAATCATCCAAATAACGGTAAAATTATATGACAAAGCCCTTTATCAAAAGTGTATCTAGGTGTTCAGGTCGTATAATAATGAATATGTGCTGATTAGAAGTATAGGTCGTTTTCACGGGTTGTCCAATTATTTGTGACTGTGTAAAATGAATTATGAGTTGGTAACTCTTAATTCGACGCTCCAGTTTTGCGGGTTTGCCTGGCTGGTTAAATCTGTTTATATAGTGCCTAGGAGTTGGGATTCTCAAATATGTAATGTATACCTCATCATCAGTAGGTTTAGAAACGGTGTACAATAAGTAGTAATAATTGGCTGTTGTTGACGGGATAGCTACTTTAACAAACGTTATTGCCTATTAATCCTGCATAGTTTGTATGAGAGTATAACCTGGCGGGGATATCTTTATTTGGATGACAATAGGGTAGAGTGGGGTTTGATGCACGATAGAACCTGGTTTATGCCCCAGCAGCCTTTGTTTACACTGACTGCTCCGATGCGGTAGCTCTATTGTCAACCCTTTTATGTTTGTGATGTCATATCTTGCATTTTATTCATTTGTGTAATTATAGTTCGTGCGTTTTTTGGCAGACTCCTTTTTTTACTAACGGCAGTTTGGACAATTACATTATGTGTGGACTTGGCAAAAAGTTTGTGAAGCAATCATTTTCTATCAGATAATATTTAAGTCAGGTATGTAACTTCCGTTTATAGACTAGTTGCTGGTATCACTATGGGAACCAACTGTGCACCTCTTGTCGCAGATTTGTTCTTGTATTGCTACGAAAGAGATTTCATGTTGAATCTTTCACCAGATGCTCAGGCAGATGTAATTGAAGACTTTAATGACACCTCTCGGTATCTAGATGGCATACTGAACATTGACAATCTTTCCTTTTACAACATGGTTAATACTATCTATCCTAAAGAACTTCCGACTGATGCTTATTTTCTTGATTTACATCTATCTATTGAAAATGGTGAAATAATTAGTAAAATCTAGGACAAGAGAGATGATTTTATTTTTACTCATATTGCCTATTAATGCTGCCTTGTTTGTTAGAGAATATAACCTGGCGGGGAAATCTTTATTTACATTGTCCTGTTTTATTGGGATGGCAATAGGGTTAGAGTGAGATCTGGTGCACACTAGAATCTTGCTTAAACCACCATCGACATTTTTTGCCACTGACCGTTCCAAGGCGATAGCCCTATACGAACGTTGACTGTTTACAAAACAGTGTATTGTTTTTTAAATGTGCCAACCAATCATGTATTGGTCAGTGTAAGATTTCTAAATGACCAGTGAATATCTGGTTGGTTATTTGCATATGAATGGTGATGTCATCGGTCAACGTTTCTTCAACCATATTATGCTTGTGATGTCAGATCCTGCATTTTATTCATTTTTGGAATTTTTGTTTGTTTCTGTGCGTGTTTTGGGTTTCTTGTGGTCCTTGAATGCTAAATGTCCTGTTGTTGTTTGTTTCTGTGCGTGTTTTGGGTTGACTGGGGTCCTAGAATGCTAAATGTCCTGTTGTTGTTTGTTTCTGTGCGTGTTTTAGGTTTACTGTGGTCCTTGAATGCTACATGTCCTGTTGTTGTTTGTTTCTGTGCGTGTTTTTGGGTTGACTGGGGTCCTAGAATGCTACATGTCCTGTTGCTGTTTGTTTCTGTGCGTGTTTTGGGTTGACTGGGTTCCTTGAATGCTACATGTCCTGTTGTCGTTTGTTTCTGTGCGTGTTTTGGGTTGACTTGGGTCCTTGAGTGCTACATGCATGTCCTGTTGTCGTTTGTTTCTGTGCGTGTTTTGGGTTGACTGGGGTCCTTGAACGCTACATGTCCTGTTGTCGTTTGTTTCTGTGCGTGTTTTGGGTTGACTGGGGTCCTTGAATGCTACATGTCCTGTTGTCGTTTAATTCTGTGCGTGTTTTGGGTTGACTGGGGTCCTTGAGTGCTACATGCATGTCCTGTTGTCGTTTGTTTCTGTGCGTGTTTTGGGTGGACTGGGGTCCTTGAATGCCACATGTCCTGTTGTCGTTTGTTTCTGTGCATGTTTTGGGTTGACTGGGGTCCTTGAATGCTACATGTCCTGTTTGAATTGAATTTCTACATGTGTGTTGCTGATTTATAAAGACTGTTAACATCTGTATAGATGTTCATGAGAAGAAATTAAATGAAATGGGTTTGTGTACACATACAATCGATTTAAGCTAACCAGTAGGCCTTATTTCCTACTGACCATTCTAAGTCGATAACCTTGTCTTCACCACTTGTTGTGTTGTGTAGTGTCCTTTTCATTGTACATTTAATTTGCCCTTTGTTTGTGCTGCAGTGCGGACCTACGGTGCCATTGCGTTTGGGAGCTGTGATTTCTATAGGACCATTTTTATCATTTTTTTAATACATCAAATTAGATTATATTGCGACAGCAGCCTCAGTTGGAGACAAGATGAAGCATGATTCACGAGAAGATTTTTAAGGTTTGGCAATTTATAGTACATGTAATGGTGGCTAATGTTAAACAAACCTGCTAAAATTCCGAAGAAATTTACTCAAGTTTTACCTCTCATGAACAAACTCAATAAAACTGATGTCCCCTTTCAGTATTTATCCATGTAAACAAAATTAAATTCACCGGTTTTTCAATAATACAAGGCCCATAACTGTGGTGTGTCAAGTTGGATATAACTAATACAAGGCCCATAACTGTGGTGTGTCAAGTTGGATATAACTAATACAAGGCCCATAACTGTGTTGTGTCAAGTTGGATATAACTAATACAAGGCCCGTAACTGTGTTGTGTCAAGTTGGATATAACTAACAAAAGGCCCATAACTGTGTTGTGTCAAGTTGGATATAACTAATACAAGGCCCATAACTGTGGTGTGTCAAGTTGGATATAACTAATACAAGGCCCATAACTGTGTTGTGTCAAGTTGGATATAACTAATACAAGGCCCATAACTGTGGTGTGTCAGTTGGATATAACTAATACAAGGCCCGTAACTGTGTTGTGTCAAGTTGGATATAACTAATACAAGGCCCATAACTGTGTTGTGTCAAGTTGGATATAACTAATACAAGGCCCATAACTGTGGTGTGTCAAGTTGGATATAACTAATACAAGGCCCATAACTGTGTTGTGTCAAGTTGGATATAACTAATACAAGGCCCATAACTGTGGTGTGTCAAGTTGGATATAACTAATACAAGGCCCATAACTGTGGTGTGTCAAGTTGGATATAACTAATACAAGGCCCATAACTGTGTTGTGTCAAGTTGGATATAACTAATACAAGGCCCATAACTGTGGTGTGTCAAGTTGGATATAACTGGTATTTGACCTTGTCAAAGCTTTCATTAATATAAACATGTTGAACATAATACATAATTGTTCAATAAAACAAGGACCACAACTCTGTAGTGTAATATCCCCAACTTGTCCAAGCTTAGCTGATACAAAACTTCACACCGAAGTTGATTAACAGCCAACACACGTTAGAGACTATATCAACAACTTGCACCTAAACTTTAACCAACACTTTTTTGTAAGAAAAGCAAGAACCATAACTATTCAGAAAACATAAGCTTCACATAAAATTTGGTTAAAGCACAATTAAAAAAAGTTCAACAACTCCCATTATCCGAAATGTGGACGCATGTCTGCACGCCCGTATGTGGACGCATGTCTGCACGCCCGTATGTGGACGCATGTCTGCACGCCCGTAAGTAGCTTTTTTTTCATTAAAACCGTATCGCTCTATTTACTATATGGAAATAAAGGAAGGAAAACATGTATTAGCTTATTAATCTATTTAATTGACTAAAACATTGCCACTATATACTAATTTACTTAAACAGAACAATTAATGAGTCATAAGTAATACCAATACGAAACAAACAGTTCAACAAACAGTTCAACAGTGTCATCAACCAAATACACTACAACCATTAAGAAGTCATCAAGCAGGAGCCCCACAAACGGTACATCATATGCCCATCAAAAATCGAATTAAAATGTTAAAAAAGGTGACCCTGACCTTTGACACACTAACCCCACATGGTCAGTATGTCAAAGGGGTTCGCAACGGATATTATGTGTGTATAGTTTTAAAACTGCAGGTCTATGTGGGGTTAGTATGTCATAAGGGGTTTGCAATAAATATTATGTGTGTATAGTTTTAAAACTGCTGGTATATTAGTCTAAACGTTTCAGCGCGAACGTCTTTTAGGATTGGGTCATTGTTAGGTCAGTGTGACCGTGACCTCTGACCGTCTAACCCCAAAATCAATAGAGTTCCTTCTCTCACCAAAGGTACTGAATGAGGTTTGATGCAAGGTATTATACTTCCGGAATCATATCGCTGAATGTGCATTTCCATTCGAGATCAAGGCACCTTAACCTTTGACCTACTGACCCCAACATCAATATGGTTCTTTCTCTTAACCAAGGGCAATGTAAGCTTCATGAGGATGGGTGTTATGATTTCGAAAAGTATACGTAAGGACATACGCCAGGCCCTCTACAGTAGAACGTATTAAAATGCAGGACTTCGACCCCATCCTTGACCTTCTAATAATGCACAAAAAGCTTAATTCCATTATCGGAAATAGTTTAATATTAACGATTATATCACCTGTATACCTTGCGCATGCGTCCACAAAACACCCTTTTGTACATGCATCAAGTTTCAAATCAGGAGCCATTTACACTCATAAACAGCCTAATATTCCCTTATTTTAACATGGCTAATGGCACCTCTTACAACGCACATCCAAGATCCAAGAAAGTTCAAATAAAGGAATGGTCAAGAAGAGCTACAAAAAATGTTGAAGATAATCTTCTTTCACACTTGTATTCTCCATAAAAATAGTTTTGAATCGTGTGTTTGTTTGTTAGTTTTGTATGGTGTTTTACGTCATTTTTCAACACAAGTAAGGTTATATAGGACGGTCGATTTTTTTGTAGAGGATGCAGACCACCCACTTTTCCTGGGTAGAACCAGTACGGTACAACTCCCGCAACAGTATGAATCAACACTGTAAGTGACACTTCCTTACAAGTCGAGCTCCCAGTGGGATTCGAACCCGCAGCGGTTAATCAATTGGTTACATGTAAGATAACTCAAAATTACAAATCAAATCTTAAAAACCCTCGATTCTTACGGATGGCCGATGTACCGTTAGTTTTTCTACATAACCTGCATTTGTTCAATCATGAATTTTAATTATAAGAATAGTATGAAGCAAACTGTTTTTTCATGTTACTAACTGTTGATTATATTGAATTGGATTTTATAGTCACACCAACAGCTAAGGTCATTTGGCGACTTTCCAGCTTTCACTGGGGGAGGAAGACCCAGGTGCCCCTACATGCAATGTCCGTGCGTGGGCGTGTACCTGGGTAGAATCACCGACATTACGCAAGCTAACGGGATAGCTTCCCTAACTGGATAGCTTCATCACATAAAGATTCATAGTGATTTCAAGTCATTGAATCTAACCACTCGTCCACAGACGCCCTTGGTAAAATAATGAAGACAATTTGAAAAACTAAGATATTTATTTAATATACTGAAAGGAAAAAGAAACGCAGGGTGCGTATTTCCGCTATATGTTGTATGTTTAATATGCTACTGCTAATCGAATGGTACAAGGCGACATTAGGCCTGTCCTTTTAGAAAGAAGGTTTAAACAGCACTGAACACACCAATGGTTACCCCTTTAAAGTTTTATTATCGTCAGAATGCGCATTTGGCTCAAGCAGATGAGCAAACTTAGGCTTTAAATGTTGCAATCACTTAACATTAAATACATTACTGAACTGGCTCAATTTTTCAAAGAGGAACTCCAGCATTTATGAATTTCTTGTTACAACGTGTACTGTGATTAAAACGTCTACAACATCACAGTTGTCCTTTCTCTAACTGCACTTTTTTTTTTACAAAACATCTTGGGATTTCCTTGGAATATGTATGGAATTAAGTGTGCAGTATATGCAATATATAGCGGAAATACGCACCCTGCGTTTCTTTTTCCTTTCAATATACATGCGAGCATGTTAAAATGGTACTAGATTAATAAAACGAACGCTAATTGTAATGGTGGATAACAACTGCAAGATTGCCATGTGTCCCTACGTCATTGCCATGTGTCCCTACGTCATTGCCATGTGTCCCTACGTCATTGCCATGTGTCCCTACGTCATTGCCATGTGTCCCTACGTCATTGCCATGTGTCCCTACGTCATAACGCATTCACACATGACTGAACATTCTGGACAATATGTAGTGTTTTAATGAAAATGTGTAAACTAAAAACCTGAAAATACAAATAAATAGTTTTATATACAGATTGACCTTAAAAATCGAAAATAAATGGACGACTTGAAACCCCCTTTTTTTACAGGTTATAGTTCAAAAATATGGAAATAAATCTGTAAGCTTTGGTTAAGTTTAATATATCTTCAGGAAAATATAACGCATATACATTATTGAATGAACAAACATGCCCATTCATAAAGTTATATATATTTCATATTTCTATACTAAGCAAAATAAATTTAGGACATAAAATGCATGACATTTCCATAGACGAGATACAAAGCCGTGTATGTCTGGAGTCAATGCATAGATATGACCAATAATAATGCTACAAAGTCAATTGTCAGTGAAGTCGGTGATAAAAATAAAGCAAATATGAAGGGAACATACTTTTATAGGTTATCGAAAATCGTTCTCATTTCAATGAAAAGGGAGGTAATTTTAAAAATACCCAAATTTAGAATGTTTTTGTTTGTGAACACATGTCAGTACTTTTTAAACAATGACAGAATGGGCAAGTCTTGTAAATGCCAGACATTAAATTTGTTTAAAACAATACGTTTGTTTAATGAAATAAGTTTTTTTTAATATATGGGAGGTAACTATGACACTTCGTGTAGAAAATAATAAAACAATACGATTTTTACCAAGCATTTCTAATATATTCAAACAAGTATACCAATGTTCATGTTTAATCTTATGTCCCTAACATGTGGTGCTAAACTTTTTTTGTTCAGTATACATTACGAAATGTCCACAACTACTACTACTCCCAACTACTACTACTCCCAACTACTCCCAACTACTACTACTCCCAACAACTCCCAACTACTACTACTCCCAACTACTCCCATCTACTACTACTCCCAACTACTACTACTCCCAACAACTACTATTCCCAACTACTACTACTCCCAACTACTACTACTCCCCGACAGAGATTATAGAAATAAAAATAGCTGAACAGGAAATATAGAGGAGAGAGTTTTCAATATTGTTAGTGATCAGGGAAGAAGACTAACAAAAATTTGTGTGTTACACCGTTCAAGTCAAAGATGTATAAGTGTAATAAAAAGAGACATGGTCATGAAGAGGATGCATTATAAATTGTTTACATTTAAACAAATCCAAATTAGCAGATTCCTCAGAGTTGATTGTAGCATTTTTTTTGGCAAATTCTGAGTTGAAAAGGGGCCATAACTCCATCAATGACCTGTATTGTATCGTCTTAAACCCGTATACTAAAAATTATTTAAATCCGTCGACCCTTTCATGAGTTATCGTCCGGACACCGATTTTTGGGCAAATTCCAAGTTGAAAAGGGGCCGTAACTCCGTCAAAAATTGGTGGTTTGTAACCAAAGACGAACTTGACTTGTATTTTATGGTCATAAACCCGTGTACCCAAAATCATTTAAATCCGTCGAACCTTTCATGAGTTATCGTCCGGACACCGTTTTTTGGGCAAATTCTAAGTTGAAAAGGGGCCATAACTCCGTCAAAAATTGGTGGTTTGTAACCAAAGTCAAAAAATATTTAAATCCGTCGACTCTTTCATGAGTTATCGTCCGGAAACCGTTTTTTGGGCAAATTCTAAGTTGAAAAGGGGCCATATCTCCGTAAAAAATTGGTGGTTTGTAACTAAAGTCGAACTTGACCTGTATTTTATGGTCTTAAACCCGTGTACCAAAAATTATTTAAATCCGTCGACTCTTTCATGAGTTATCATCCGGAAACCGTTTTTTGGGCAAATTCTAAGTTGAAAAGGGGCCATAACTCCGTCAAAAATTGGTGGTTTGTAACCAAAGCCGAACTTGACTTGTATTTTATGGTGTTCTACCCGTGTACCAAATATTATTTAAATCCATCAACCCTTTCATGAGTTATCGTCCGGTAACCAACAGACCGACCGACGGACAGACAGACAGACCGACAAGCTCACTCTTATATACACCCCCAAACTTTGTGTGGGTATAATAAAGATATCCCCGCCAGGTTTTATTCTCTAACAACAATGCAGCATTAATAGACAATATAACACATAAATGATCATAAATATATGAATATAAAAACAAAAGACTAGAATGAGATAGGATAATTACTAAAATAACGTGTTCTGGAAGCTTGTATCCAACTCTCACGAGAGGCTTTAGTCTGTGATATAAAGCTTCCAGAAGACATACTCTAGTATACTAATGATCATTTTACTAAATACCCTCTAGAACACATACTCCAGTAATGATCATTTTACTCTATACCCTCTAGAACACATACTTAGTAATGATCCTTATACTATATACCCTCTAGAACACATACTCCAGTAATGATCATTTTACTATATACCCTCAAGAACACATACTCCAGTAATGATCATTTGACTATATACCCTCAAGAACACATACTCCAGTAATGATCATTTTACTATATACCCTCTAGAACACATACTCCAGTAATGATCATTTTACTATATACCCTCTAGAACACATACTCCAGTAATGATCATTTTACTATATACCCTCTAGAACACATACTCCAGTAATGATCCTTATACTATATACCCTCTAGAATTAAACTGAATTGGGGTTTTAAGGCGCACAAACACATGAAAGGTTATATGGCGCCTAAAAGGAATGAACATGCCAGGCTCATCCTCCATGTACATCGAGATAAAATATGGACAACGGGCCTGGAACCTTCTTACCCTGAACTGCAGAGTTGCTGCAAATTATATTGTAGACACTCCATTTACGCTGGAGCCACGTTATAGTTTTTCTGCCACTGCTCTAGTGATACGAGCGAGATGACACCTGAAACAATGCAAGGGTCATGATGAAGACCTTTAATGAGCATGAACAAAAAATGATAAAATGAACATGAATTTGTGGGTGCGGTGGGGTTCTACCCTTCTGCCTTCCCCTCCAACGGATCTGCAGTGGCCCTATTCGTTGCCCCGTAACCAAACGGGCCCCCGGAACCACACGGGGCTATACCCTCTAGAACACATACTCCAGTAACAATCATTTTACTATATACCCTCTGGAACACATACTCCAGTAATGATCATTTTACTATATACCCTCTAGAACACATACTCCAGTAATGATCATTTTACTATATACCCTCTAGAACACATACCCGTAATGATCCTTATACTATATACTATCTAGAACACATACTCCAGTAATGATCATTTTACTATATACCCTCTAGAACACATACTCCAGTAATGATCATTTTACTATATACCCTCTAGAACACATACCCGTAATGATCCTTATACTATATACCACTTTAAAAAATAGCACAGTAGGCCAGTTATACACATGTAGGCGATGACGTTGTACGACGTTGTGATCTATTTTTAGAATGATAGTGATACCGAATCAGAAAACGCTAGTGGTAGTGATACACGTTTTTTCTTTATACTTTTTTGTAGGAAAATGGCAGTACTAGGCATATGTTATTGATAGGTATATAATAAAGATATTTAACACAATTTGTCAAATGTATACTGTACTTTAAAGGGACACATGGCAATCATAATGTCTTTATCAAGCATACAAATTAGCCTCTCGATTTATTAATCCAGTATAATTTTGACTTTAAATCTGCTTGCATATATTTAAATACAATTTTGTGTTTTCAAGTTATCTTCGTTATTCTATCATAATTTTGAATATATTATTGGTGAAATGTTATCAAAAGTTAGTAATATGCAAAAACAATTTGTTTTATACAATTTTTATAATTAATATTAATGATTAATGATTGAACAAATGCATTTCATGTAGCAAAACTAACGGGTCACCGCAAGTTTTTTTTATTGCCATGAGTCCCTTTAATAGGTTCAAGTTTGGTATCTTAAAATGGGGTACAGTGTTTTTTTTACAGGGTCTAGGGGTCAGACAAAACAGACAAATAAGGATCTTTTTTAGTCTAAAGTAACTTAACAGAATAAATGAGGCTAAAAGTGACCCTTATTTACATGAAAAATATTTTGCACAGTAGTATGTGTCATCCTAGGTTACGAACCAGGGTTAATTCAAGCAATTTGCGTTCAATTTCATTAAAACAATATGATGGTGAATTAAATTTCAGACCTAAACAACAGGATGCTAACACCATGACATTTTTATAAGAATTGAGAACATTTTAGAATTTTATATTTTTCTAAGGAAGTCCGATGTATACTAGCGTCCTATGATTGAAGGGTTCTATGGTATCACGGTAGTGTCCAATCTATAAAACAGTATGCATCTCTGCTCAAATATGATAATTATTTTATAGATGTTATGACTTTAGGTAGATATAATAAAATAATTGAAAAAAAAAAGAGTTTATTTATCATAAATAAAAGGATATTTCAAAATAATGCAAAAATGTTGAAAATTTCCTTATGATCGTTAAAATGCATCACCCCTAGTCTCCATTAATGCAGTTTCCATTACCTTGAAGGTTATAAAATTCGTTAATTTTTGGTCTGTTGTACATTATTGTTTCTAGAAATGGTCATTCATTGAATCGTATACCAGTTACTAACAAATACAGGATACACAATAAGTGTATACCTTGATACCATAGAACTTTTAAAATAATAAGCTCAATGAGGGTACCCTTCTTTTCAATTCTAATTCTGACATTTTTACGTAAAATTTATTACATTTTATATCATAACGATTTAGTAGAAGGTCATAGAAAGCATTTGAGTTTCCTTTTTCTTTAAATATTATTTACAGTTCATTTCTTTCGTCAAACCATTTAAAAACAACAAAATGAAAAAAATATTTTTTTTTATAACAAATCAAAATAAAATCAATAAAAAAAACTAAATCAAGGGCCATAACTCCATTGTTACTGGTCCGATCTGGCCGGTTTTCGTTTTGGCGAGAATCTAATGTTTCATGCTAGGATGACGTAACCAATGCGGCAACCTTCTAGATACATTCGAGTTATGCTTCAAATAAGTTGCGAATGATTTACAAGTTTTCAGAGGTCTCTTTGAACCATCCACAAACTCTTTATCAAACTGAGGCTAATTTGTCGTTCTAATCATGCTCAAAATAATTTCCATCTGTGTTTGACTGTTTGTGTTTAATGTTATTGTTTAGCACATTTTAGACTATTTATGATGGTTGACTATCTGTGGTATAGGCAGATCACCCACGTATTCCTGGGTAGACCAGTACTTTAAACCTCTTACCATCCGTACTAAGCGACACTTTCTCAATTACATGTCGAGCTCCCAGTGGGATTCTAATCCGCGGCGGTGAGAGGAGAGGTTTCAAAATCAGCGTCTTTACCCTCTACCATGGCGCTTTACTCTTTAATCATCGTCAATAAGTACCACACCTCCTACGCACTTATCTCCTCCCACCCGTTCACCAGTCTCCACGTTCTCTAAATGAACGTCAGCTTGTATTTCTGTTTTAATAGCTGGACGATCATCAGCATCCATTGCTTCGAGATGAACCATTAAAGGTCCGTCTCTCCTGCGCCTTAACATTTCCTTTGGCATGCACGACTTTTTATGTTCCTTGAGGTGTTGTTTACAGTCTGAAGTGTAATCACATTTTGGGCACGTATAGATCCCTTGTGAAGTATTGCCAAGTATAAGACCCTTTTGTTTACTAACCAAAAAGCTCTTAGCTTGGAATTGTATTCCGCATAAATTGCAAATTTCACTTGCCCTGATTCCATACTCTAACATGTGATGTTTAAACCCATTATCTGTATGCGTCCTACAATCACGCTTGCGGCATGTTAAGATATTAGGAAAACCGGTCTTAGAACTCGAACATCCATTCGGTGCAGGTAAACTAGGTAACAACGTTTTGTCAGAACTATTATGGAAGTTTCTTCTATGTTTTTCTAGAATATACTTTGATCGGAACAGTTTTCTACAAGTATGGCAGGCAGATGAACACGATGATTGAACGTGTTTCTTTATTCGCTTCCCACTAGCTGCCGTATACCTACAATTGTTACACTTATATATCTTCTTCCTAATGTTGCAACCAATTCTATTACTAGGTATAGTGAGCTCTGTATACAAGTCATCTAGATTCTGAGAACTTTCGTTCGGCTTTTTCTTTATATGGCTTACAGTATGTGCCGCCAAATTTATTCTTCTGCACTCATAGTCGCAAATCTTACAATAAACTGTCTGATTTAAAAAAAAATCAAGATTGAAAGTGACGTTGCCAGTTATATTAGGACCTAACGATTTAGTGCCAGGGCCAACATAATCTGTAAATGACTCAGTATCTTCGTCAATTATGATAGATTGTGTGCCAGGGTCAGCATTTTCCGTAGGTGACTCATTGTGCGATTTAATGTGTTCACCCATTATTTCAGGACTACACCTGAGGTCACAAACACCGCATGCAATTAAATCATCGCCCATGTCAGTAGTATCAAGCTTTACATTGTTCCAGAGTGGATGGTTACTAAACATGTGAGTTCTAAGGCCAATGTAGTTTCTAAAGTCCTGCTTACAGACTGAACAGATGTAAGAGATGTTAATGGGCTCTGTCAGGGATCTCCTTTTAGGAAGTTCTGATGTCTCCCTTATACGTGTAAATTCTGGTTGTGTGAATTCACCGGAGACAGTTACTATTTTAGGGCTATCTATGGGAATGTCTTCAGATATTTGGGTATCACCTTTTTCAGTCATCAAAACTGCAATCGAAATCTCAGGTAAGGAGTTTTTAGTTTCAATCTTGAGTCTTTTCTCCAAAGAGAGTTTTTCAATTCCATCTGAAGTTGCCCCTGAAATTGATCAAAAATAGGGGCAGTTATGTAAATGGCTTTCTATTAAATGATGGAAACAAATTTATTCTTTGAAAATTCACTCTTTTAGTATAGCATGAACGTGAATGGGCAATATCTGAACATTCCGCTTTCTTAATGTCACAGTTACGCTCCTTAAAAACGAGAGCTAAAAGGTGAATCTCTCTTCTGTGAACTTGTAGGCACAAACAACCGTTACACAAAGTGGTGCTTTAACAGAGCACCATTGTGGAGCTAATAATGATCACATGGACAGGTCATGATTTATATAAATGTCCATACATGATGATGCAAAATATCGTAGCCATTAATGTTTTGATAAAGTCATTGATACTAATTTTCCTATATATTCCTTTATGAAACACGAGAGCCCCAACTTTAAACCCCACCCTCGCCTATCCCTCTTCAGGCTTGGAGTGCTTTCCATGGTCAAGGGGTTAATGCCGTTGCGTTGTAAACCTTCTCGCCTCTCACTGCTGCGGGTTCGAATCCCAATGGGAGCTCGACTTGTAAAGAAGTGTCAATTCTTACGGATACCTAGGAAAAGTGGGTGGTCTGCCTCCACTACAAAATAAGAAATGTGTCCATGACACGGATACCCCCACTGCAAACCATCTGCCTAACTGTGACCTTGACCTTTGAGGCATTGATATGATTCTTGCACAAGACACATTGTGTTGAAAATGTGTGTGAAGTTCGACGCATTAATTATCTTCAGTAGTTTTGGACTAATGGCTGACACGAAAAAATGACCTTTGACCTCCAACTGTCACCTTGACCTTTGAGGCACTGACATGATTCATGCGCTCGACATACCTTCTCAATTTGATGAACATTTGTGTTAAGTTTGACACAACACCTTTCAGTAGTTTCCAAATAATGGCTGAGACATGATTTTTTAAAGATGTTTTGACCTTTGACTTCCAACTGCGACCTTGACCGTTACGATACTGACATGATTCTTGCACATGACACACCTTCTCAATGTGATGAATATGTGTGCCAAGTTTGACGCGACTCCCTTCAGTAGTTTCCAAGAAATGGCTGAGACATTATTTTTTTACCTTGACCTTTGAGATACGGTCATGATTCATGCACGCGACACACCTTCTCATTGTGATGAACATTTGTGTGCAACCTGATGAAATTCCCTTCATTAGTTTCTAGTGCTGGGTATCGCATTCAAAAATTGTATTGCGATACAAGAGACTGTATCGCGATACGTATCGTAATATATTGTCTTGTAAATTTCAACAGACTTTTCCGATTTCCTGTTGTAATTCGATACAGATGACATAACTTGATGCAATGTTGGTTGTGCTTGTGAATGAGACACATTACGCAGTTCCGATGTTGACAATGTCTACTGTCTGTTTTGAATTTGTATTCAACGTCGAGTAATGTCTTCGCAATTGAGTTACCAAATGTGTTGTGCTGCCGGAGCAATTACAAAATACAATATTACCTAGATCTACTGTTGTAGCGCCCTTTTTGAGTCTAAAGTGATCCCAAACATACGATTTTGCTATTTTGTTTTTAACATTTCTCAATCACTTGAATCAGCCATGCTCGTCTGCTCGTCTGAGTATATGGTACCCAGCATTCCATATGCGCACATTACAATCAGAGAACACCAGATATTTTTGGAAATGTGCCTATTTTTAACTTGAATTTTTAAAACAGATCTTAGTCGCAGATTAAGATTTGCTTTCATAATCAAAACACAAGTGTAGAGAAAACCTGTATGAACCAGTATGCTAAAAATATATCATGGTACGTATTATTTTGAGGTCCGTATCACAATACACCGATAAACTGGTAATACCGCGAAGCAATAGTTTCTGAGGAACTTCGGACGGACGGGTGTGATTACTAATAGTATATGCTTCCATGTGGGGGCATAAACATCGACCGTTATATATAACCTTAAATGTGTTGAACATGACGTAAAAAACCAAATCCTCAGGCTGGGCCACTGTTTTTACCTGGAGACTTCGATAATCATATAATGATAAACAATTGTTGTTATAACCTGTATACTTAGATACAAATAATCTTTGAGTGAAATAATAGTATGTATGTCTTTATATTATGTGTGGCTTTGAAGTAAATACCGCTTAAGCCGTTCAAAAGGGTCGTGAGAGGTGTTGTTTCTACATTACCTCTCATGAACAGAGTGTTCAAAAATCGGCTACTTTATTCTCTTGGTTGTATTTATCACCCTTATCAGTATTTATTATGTATTGTAACTGTCCTTGGTGACAATCCTGTATATGGATTTTATGCCAGTAAAAAAACTGAATTGAATTGAATGGTACAGTGCTGATAGTCTAGTACCCAGTGATCAATTCTGTACACCAACCTAGAGTCTAGTACCCAGCGATAATTTCTGGACAGCAACACCAAGTCTAGTACCCAGCGATCATTTCTGGACAACAACCTCGAGTCTAGTACCCAGTGATCAATTCTGGACAACAACCTAGAGTCTAGTACACAGCGATCATTTCTGGACAACAACACCGAGGCTAGTTCCCACTAGTACCCAGTGATCATTTCTGGACAACAACCTCGAGTCCAGTACCCAGCGATCATTTCTGGACAACAACCTCGAGTCTAGTACCCAGCGATCATTTCTGGACAACAACTTTGAGTCTAGTACACAGTGATCATTTCTGGACAACAACACCGAGTCTAGTACCCAGCGATCATTTCTGGACAGCAACTTCGAGTCTAGTACTCAGTGATCATTTCCGGACAACAACACCGAGTCTAGTACCCAGCGATCATTTCCAGACAAGAACACCGAGTCTAGTACCCAAAGATCATTTCTGGACAACAACCTCGAGTCTAGTACCCAGTGATTATTTCTGGACAACAACACCGAGTCTAGTACACAGCGATCATTTCTGGACAACAACTTCGAGTCTAGTACCCAGCGATCATTTCTGGACAACAACACCGAGTCTAGTACCCAGCGATCATTTCTGGACAACAACTTCCGAGTCTAGTACCCAGCGATCATTTCTGGACAACAACTTCCGAGTCTAGTACCCAGCGATCATTTCTAGACAACAACTTTGAGTCTAGTAACCAGCGATCATTTCTGGACAACAACACCAAGTCTAGTACACAGCGATCATTTCTGGACAACAACTTTGAGTCTAGTAACCAGTGATCATTTCTGGACAACAACACCGAGTCTAGTACCCAGCGATCATTTCTGGACAACAACTTTGAGTCTAGTAACCAGCGATCATTTCTGGACAACAACCTTGAGTCTAGTAACCAGCGATCATTTCTGGACAACAACTTCGAGTCTAGTAACCAGCGATCATTTCTGGACAACAACACCGAGTCTAGTACCCAGCGATCATTTCTGGACAACAACATCGAGGCTAGTACCCTGCGATCATTTCTGGACAACAACTTTGTGTCTAGTACCCATCGATCATTTCTGGACAACAACCTCGAGTCTAGTACCCATAGATCATTTTTGGACAACAACCTCGAGATAGTACCCAGCAATCATTTTTGGATAACAACTTCGAATCTAGTACCCAGCGATCATTTCTGGACAAAAACCTCGAATCTAGTACCCAGCGATCGTTTCTGGATAACAACACCGAGTCTAGTACCCAGCGATCATTTCTGGACAACAACCTCGAATCTAGTACCCAGCGATCATTTCTGGACAACAACTTCGAGGCTAGAACCCTGTGATCATTTCTGGACAACAACTTTGTGTCTATTACCCAGCGATCATTGCTGGACAACAACCCTCAGCGATTATTTCTCGACAACAACCTGGAGTTAAGTACCCAGCGATTATTACTGGACAAGAACCTGGAGTCTAGTACCCAGCGATCATTTCTGAACAGTATCTTCAAATCTTTCAGGTGTTCTTGTTAATCTTTGTGCTATTGTAAGTAAAGGAGGCCATCTTGGCCATCTTGGATGACGCTTTTCCCTTAATTCTAAACAATTTAAAGGTAGTAGTATTTTAAAAACCCAGGTCTGCTGCTTTCTTCTCTTGTTTGCGTTCGTTGATTTCGAATGATCACATTTACTGCATTTAGTATCAACCGTAAAGAATTCTATCAAAATTAGGCAAGAAGTTTATGAGAACATGTTTTTGCCTTAAATCTATCAACTTTTTACTCATGTGGTTGGGCTGTCCTTTATACAGGGTATTTTGTTTGCACAGCTTTAATAACTTGCTCATGTTTTAGTTTAGTGTAAACCTAGCACCCATATTAAAAATAAAATATATAAACCTAAAACAAAGGTTGAAAAACAATAGTATATAGCACCTATATTAATAACAAAAACACAGAAAACTAAATACAAATATTTGAAAAACAATAGTTTGAAATCATCACCATAGGGATGACAGAAATATAGAAAACTAAACACAAAATTTGAAAAAACATTAGTTCATATAAACCTAAAACCCGTATTAACAACAAATATATAGTAAACTCAAGACACAAGTTGAAAAACAATAGGATACACATGAAACCTATATTGACAACAAAAATGTAAAAAACTTAAGAAAAAGTTGAAAAACAGTAGTACAAAACTAGCACTGATATTAACATAAACAAGAGGGCCAAAATGGCGCTGAATCGTTCACCTGACCATATTTGCAAAGATAAAAAAATTGTCAAACAAGCTTATTATTTCATAACAGAATTAGATGACGCAGTCGAAGGTGTGCCATCGCAAATTCAAATGTCAGCCTTAAAGTGTTCAGGTTCTGTCAGTGTATACTAGTATATGATTATAGAATGGGGATCTCAATGGTTTCCAAGTAACATGACCAAGAGGCTACGTTCCCAGGGGTGGGGATGCTCGTTGGATAGTTGTATCCGTCTGTTCATGCCTGTGTATATACGGTTGTAGGGAGGGCATCTCCACAGTTTCCAAGTTAAGACCAAGAGGCTACATTCCCAGGGGTGGGGATGCTCGTTGGATAGTTGTATCCGTCTGTTCATGCCTGTGTATATACGGTTGTAGGGAGGGTATCTCCACAGTTTCCAAGTTAAGACCAAGAGGCTACATTCCCATGTGTGTGGTAGACCCCGGGCCAATGCTCTTTGGATAGTTGTATCCGTCTGTTCATGCCTGTGTGTATATATGGTTGTAGGGAGGGTATCTCCACAGTTTCCAAGTTAAGACCAAGAGGCTACATTCCCATGTGTGTGGTAGACCCCGGGCCAATGCTCTTTGGATAGTTGTATCCGTCTGTTCATGCCTGTGTATATACGATTGAAGGGAGGGCATCTCCACAGTTTTAAGGTTATGTCCTAGGGGTGTGGATAGACCCTAGGGCCCAATCTGGTTGCCCAAGGGTTATGTCATGGAGAGGATCTCTATAAGCATTTTGCTTTTGTTCCAATCCATTTACCTATTGTATGTAACAATTGTATAATGCGTTATCTTTGAAATAAAATATGTTTAAACCAAGGGTTATGTCCTAAGGGTGTTGATAAGACCCTAGGGCCCAATCTGGTTGCCCAAGGGTTATGTCCTAGGCGTGTGGATAGACGCTAGGGCCCAATCTGGTTGGATGGTTGTATTCGTCTGTTCATACCCAATAAGTATATGGTTACAGTGCGAAGATCTCAACGGTTTCGAAGGCATGACCCAATGTTTGTATCCGTCTGTTCTTGCCCAGTAAGTTTATGGTTATAAGTTGGGAATCTCAACCATGACCCAGGAGCTACGTCAATGCTGGTTGGATGACTGTATCTGTCTGTTCATGCCCAATAAGTGTAGTTATGGTTATAGGATGGTGATCTAAACGGTTTCCAAATTATTACCCAAAGGCTATGTCCCCATGAGGTGGGGATGACCCCGATGCCAATGCTTGTTGGATGGTTGTATCTGTCTGTGCATGCCCAGTAAGTGTATATATGGTTACACTCTTACAGTGGGGATTTCAACACATTTCCACGGTATGGCCCATGGGTTATGCTCCGTGGGGCTGATGCTGGCTGAACAGTTGCATCTGTTTGTTTAAGTGTATAACTGTGGTTTGAGAGAAGAAAATATTTTGAACATGTGACCACTGGGGTGGGGCCAAGGTCTCGATTTGAACAACATCATAGAGGACCAATGTGACCATGCATAAGTTTATGGTTCATGCAAAATATTATACCTAGGTCAAAAAGTTTAAAAAAATAATACTTCTTGGAGATTTTCCTTTATACCTCTAAGTAAAACTGTGACTCCTGGGTCACTATTTGAGCAAAATTGGAAGAGGACCATAAGCTGATGCTACAGGTAATGTATGAGAGAAATGTGCTTTGTGGAGAGAAGATTGTTCAAGTCTTTCCCGATATGTCTATGCAAAACATGCAAAATCTCTTCATGTAAAATGTAGACCCCCGGGGGCAAAGCCATTTTTTTCCCTGGGGAATTTATTTCAACAAACTAGACAGTCCAGGGGTTGGCAATCACTAATAAAGAAGAACTGTCGAAATTTGTTCAGTGGTTCTTGAGACGACGTTAAACATTTTTATCTTTTATGGTAATGGCGGCCATCTTGGATGTTGCGTTGACCTCATTTTAACTAATTAGAAAACCGCTGACCTCAGGAATATTCATGCGGTTTTTGAGAAGTTGTTTAAAGCAAGAGTTAACGATGACAGACCGACGGACTACCGAAGGACGAAGACCGCGAATGATCCCAATAGCTTACTAGTGAGCCTCAGGTGAGCTTAACTATAGAAAAGATTAATGATAATGGTTGGAAAACAATAATTAAAGAAGTGATGAATGAAACCAAAGATGCTTCATTAACCTCTTCTTAGGCGAAAATAAAAATAGTGTTTGTTTTCTCTAAACCTACCTAAACTGAACCAGGAAATGAAGCATTCACCGAGCTCAGCCATCCAAAAACACGCATTCAAAACAAAAAAACAATTACATGCATAAATAGAAACAAAGAAACTGCACATTTAGATCCACATCATTCGCACTCCTGCTGGTAAGGATACAGGTAGTGGCCTCCATTCGCACTCCTGCTGTTAAGGATACAGGTAGTGGCCTCTTTAAAATCATTTAATCTCTGTGTATTCACTGATTAACTATTAGTTTTAGTAATTTGAGATTTATAAGCAAAATCAGAATCAAAACCATCTAATAAAAATTCCCTACCTACCTCAGGAGAGAGCACATAGTTTGTTTTAATATTGACCTTAAGCCCATAGAAACAACCATTTCTTTTTAATGAGCACAATGAGAAAACATGTGACTTTTCATCTTTCTAATACTACGAGGTTAACTTCTAGATGTTGTATTATCCGAGAAACTTCCTTGTAGGGTATTTCTCAAACAATCTATTTGTGACAGAACTAAAAATGATAAAAAATATTTAAACCGCTTAAGTCTATTTATCGTTTTCATTTATAAACATATTAGCATTTATTTTTATCTGAAACTTAAGCCTTTAAATATGTACACAACCTCAAATAATAATGTACGTTTTGTACACAACAAACCTTTTACAGTTTTTCTTGCAACTGGAATTAAAAATTGTTGGAACATTCTTTAAATTCTTAATATTTTAAACTTGTTATACAGTTGTTCTTTCAATTCTAGATTATCAAAACTGTACCAATTATTCTTTCAATTTTAACTTGCTAAAACGGTTTCTTAAATTCTGAATATTCTTTGAAACATGTTTTTACTGTTATTCTTCTAATTCTAGATTGTTCAAACCATTTACACTTATTCTTTCAATTCTAGATTGTCAAAACCATTTACAGTTCTCCTTGCCATTCTAGATTGTCAAAACCATTTACAGTTCTCCTTGCAATTCTAGATTGTCAAAACCATTTACAGTTCTCCTTTTAATTCTAGATAGTCAAAACCATTTACAGTTCTCCTTTCAATTCTAGTTTTCCTTTCAATTCTAGATTGTCAAAACCATTTACAGTTCTCCTTTCAATTCTAGATTTCCTTTCAGTTCTAGATTGTCAAAACCATTTACAGTTCTCCTTTCAATTCTAGATTTCCTTTCAGTTCTAGATTGTCAAAACCATTTACAGGTCTCCTTTCAATTCTAGATTTCCTTTCAGTTCTAGATTGTCAAAACTATTTACAGTTCTCCTTTCAATTCTAGATTTCCTTTCAGTTCCAGATTGTCAAAATCATTTACAGTTCTCCTTTCAATTCTAGATTTCCTTTCAGTTCTAGATTTTCAAAACCATTTACAGTTCTCCTTACAATTCTAGATTGCAAAAAACATTTATAGTTCTCCTTTCAATTCTAGATAGTCAAAACCATTTACAGTTCTCCTTTCAATTTTAGATTTCCTTTCAATTTTAGATTGTCAAAACCATTTACAGTTCTCCTTTCAATTTTAGATTTCCTTTCAATTTTAGATTGTCAAAACCATCTACAGTTCTCCTTTCAATTCTAGATTTCCTTTCAGTTCTAGATTGTCTAAACCATTTACAGTTCTCCTTTCAATTCTAGATTTCCTTTCAGTTCTAGATTGTCAAAACCATTTACAGTTCTCCTTTCAATTAAAGTTCTCGAAACTTCATCATTACCAATTTGAACTAATACTGTACATATGCTAAGCACGATTATCATAGCCTTTGCGTCCAGGTTGACAATGTCCAGCTGCTACTCTGTCATTTTCCTCAAAACACCCCTTTGTCATATAAATGGAATGGTCTTGATTCAAACAAAGAACAGTCCATTATATATATATGTAACGGGTTAAGGGTTAAAGGGACTTGAATTGAATTGAATTGAAGTGGGGTTTTAAGGCGCACCAACACATTACAGGTTATATGGCGCCTAACAGGCATGAACATGGACTTGAAGTGGTATGGATAGGTTGATTGGGGTCGACTGAAATATTAATAAAAAAAACTTCATAATCTGATGCAGTTTTATTAAATTTGAAATGTGCATAGGCCTTAAATTAAGCATGTTGACTTCGGTTTAAATATCATTCTCGAAATTGCTTGTCCTGGAAAAGCGCAATGACTTGTCTGCGTTTGTTGCTAAATCATAAATAATCATTTAAATGAGGTTTATATTCCCAACAGTTAGCCATATACATGTACATTACCAAAAGTGTGCTTCGGTCACACAAACACGAAATTATTTTAACCTTAAAGCATCATATGAATTAATATTAATGAATAACAAGTATTATAGACCAAAATATTTCATTAACAGTAATAAAATTGTAAGAGCCATAGGTCATTGTTAAGTGCAAATGTACATTGAATTTGAAACTGAAACACATTATGAGGCTTGATATGTATTTTGATTATATACCTATCAATAATATATACATAGTACCTTCATTTTCTTACAATGGAATACAACAACCTGTATCACACTACAGGTTATCACTATGCTACTAAAAATAGAATTAGTATCAATCACTATCTTACTAAAAATAGAACAGCGTTTTTTCCAATGATTCAAGCAAGTTTTACGCCACTTTGCGCGAGAACGTCAAGACGACGTTACGTCTTACAAACAAAACAAGTAGATAAGACCAATGAACACCAACACCTTAAAACTACATACATTTTCCCGCGGCACTTTATCGAGAACTAATATGATTTATTGAATGTGTATGCAATAGCAATGCAAATATTTCTATGTTAATGATGTGTAAGAGGTATAAAATAAAAGGATCATTACTAGAGTAACGTGTTCTGGAAGTTTGTATCACCTCTCGAAGGTAAATGCCAGATCAGGATCACACTCGAGGCTCCGCCTCTCATGTGATCCTTGATCTGACATTTACCTACTCGAGGTGATACAAACTTTCAGAACACATTACTCTAGTAATAATCCTATTTGATTGATACCAATAATACATCAAGATCTCCTCCAGATCCTTTAACATTTGGATAACATATACTTGACAACAATTTTCCTTAAAAAGGATTATGGGTGTCGATCCAAATACGAATTAAACCATCAAAATTATTTATAGATTAATATGCACTAAAACAGGATACATTATCCGTACGATTTAATGATTGCTAATGAAATAGTTTGGTCTAGGAAACTGGACAATTCGGATGGTTGGTTTGTATATCATCAATGTAAATGTTTTATTTTGTGATAGTACATTTTATTTGAATTATATGTACAACTGTTGGCAATATAATACATTAAAACTGACGATTTACCCATAAAACGCAACCAAGTCATCAAGCTATCTAGACTGAACATTTCATTAATGCTAATTCACCGCAAGGTAATGTGTGCTAAATGTAAAGCAAATACACATTTCATATGAAACTGAAGCACATTATGAAGGTTTTTATTTGAATTTGGATTGACACCAATCACTCTTCTTAGTCCCTTTTGGTTAACGTATACATCACAACATTTTCCCTATTCCAAACATCCTTTAGTTGTGTTTACAAATCAAGATTCTCATCTACGATCTCTAAAATCTCAAAAGCATCAGTTATTACCGGTACTATGTATACATCACTATGGATACACCTGTCCACTTTATACCGAAGGCAAGTTGTCAACTGAAGCATTATCAACAGCACCGATTCCTTCAGTATCTTCATCAACTAACTCATGAGCATTAGATATAGTTTGATCTTCGGCCGATCTAACATTTCTTCTACCAGTGTGGGTACCAAGACCTCCTTGAAGATTTGTAAAATCGTCAAATTGTAGTCCTTGATCTGGAATGACCTTTTCATCACTTATAGTTTCCCCATCCAAACTTTGTACAGCAATATCTTCAGTTTCCTTATTATCCAAAACACTGTCTTCAGCATTAGACATCTCTTCATTATCAGTCAGAGTTTTAACCATAGACTTGCTGGTAGTACTGCGTTTCAGTGTCATCTTTTTCTTTTCATTTCTTAGTCTCATCACATTATCAAACTGCTCCTTTATCTCTGCATCAGTCGTTGGCTTAGCAATTTCGTTTGCATGTCTATTGTACAAATGCACAAATATCATTTGAAGTTTTTCGCAGCCATAGTCACAAATGTGGCACCAAAACTGAGTTTGGTCATTAGTTATTGCTTCCTTAAACACGTTCCATTTTTCATTGTGCTTGTGAAACACGTGTAGGGTCAACACAAAGTAATGCTTAAACTGATCATGCTTGCAGTATGGGCAGCACCTCATCAGTAAACCTCTGCCAATAGGGGTAGACGGGTGTTTCTCTTTGTAATGAGTCCTTTTGTCTTTAACACCATTCTCAACTTGTTCTTGACAATAAACACATACATGACTAATGGATTTAGGAACCACTGGACTAACTGGTACAGTTTCAACAGGTAATGCTTTGACTGTATGTACATCTTCTATGTGCTTTTGAAGAATGTGCTTTCTGCTGAAGGTAATTTTACACCGCGGGCATTTAACTGGGTCTGAATCATAATTTTTGTTTGTAGCAGGTGATCTGGTGAGGTTATTTGCGATTTCCACTCTTTCTATGTGTTGGCGTTTGAAAATAACATTAGGATGAATGCGTCTCTTGTGATGTTTGAGGTTTATGATGGTGTAATATGCCTTATGACATTCGGAGCATTCATACATATTGTGTTTGTTCTGAACATAAAATCTCCCATATTTACTTGTCTTAGCATAAACTTTATTATGGGCTGCCTTAAGGTGAGTCGTCAAAGACAAGGTATTGAGAAAACATCTGGCCACACACCACACATTTTGGATGGCAGTGTTTGTGTCTTATTACATCAGTCGGCATATCACAAACCTTGTAACATAACTTGCACTGGAAATGGGAGCCCTGGTGGTCTAGAAATGATTTCTCTGTTGTGAATGCTCCATAGCAAACATTACACCGCAATGTTTTTTTCACCAAACATTCTTCCGCAATGTGAGTCTTCAATCTCCGTGAATTCATTCCGCGATCTCGGCAATATATACACATATCACTTGTGATAATATGGTCTGCTTTCCTTAGCTTTTCCTCAGAAAATGTTGCTTTTGCTGAGTCACTGTAATTTTCTTTAGAGTGTTTATTTATATTTGCTTTTTCACTTACTGAATGCTTGAATGATTGTGTTGCTCTTCTTGTGTTCTTGGTCTTAATGAATTCATATCCATGAGCAGCTTTTGATACAGTTTTAATTTTTACTGAGACTTCAGCCTTACCAGAAGACCTTACATCTAATTTTCTTTTCTCATAACTGTCATTACTCTGTCCAGCTATGTTTTCATCAGAGTTCATGTTTTGAACGTTAACTATTTCTCCTCCTTCTTTATTCAGGTCATCAATAACATTCGGTATCATTTCAGTTTCTAAATCAGGAGTGTCTACATCATCATTTATAGAGTCATCTTGATTAAAGTCAGATAAGCCTTCACTTTGTTCAACTGTTTTCAGTATAATTTGCTTATCTATTGATTCAATAATCGCATCAAAATCGTCATCTTTGTTTTGTCTATTTGTTGAAGTGTTGTGTTTGACTGATTCAACCAGTGAAATGTCAACAACGGATCCTGTTAGAACACTCGTTGGCAAGGGTTCAAGAGAAACAACTGCTTTGTTCAATTTCAATTGATTTATTCGGAGGTTTGCTCTGAGTCTTCTTGATGTGTTTTGTACTTTCCTGTGACAAGCATACACATGTAACAGGAGCTCTTTCTTTGATAAGAATTTCTGTTCTGGTTTACACAGAATACACATTGGTAAGTTAGGATCCCTAATCCTTCTCTTGATCATCCTCGACGTCCTTGTAATGGGTATTGTCTTTTCAGAATGCTTGGCCAGACTGTGTTTTCTCAGAAACTTACTTTCAGAAAACACTTTCTGGCACACTGTACATGTTACTGGGATTACCTCTACAGGAGGTACATGCATTTCCTTTTCTGACGGTTCAAGACTTTGAAGGTTCATGTTGATTTTCTCGAATTCTTCAGTCTGTTTTGGCTGTGTTCTCCGATTGTATTTCTTGACCGGTACTTTCTTATTTGTCTTTAACTTTGCATCTGCGCCTTTGAACATATTTGGGTGTTTATGCCGTTGGTGTCTTTTCAGACTTGTATTTGTATCATATGACTTTTGGCAATGCTGACATTCTTTTCTTTTCTTCCTTATACTTATGTTTTTGTCAGTTGCCGTTTTCTCTTTGCCTATTAAATGTGTTTGATGTCCCAAATGAACCTTTTTCGAGTGCTGATTTCTTAAACGTATATTTTGGAACCTTTTGTCACACAATTTACATTGTGGGTGCCCTTTCCAGTGTTTCAACTGTTCTTCTTGAGTATAAGATGGATGTTTACAAACCTTACATCTAAAAGAATGAAGGTTTCTCCTGTGAACTCCGAGACTGCTTAGATTTAAGAAAGTCTTAGAACAATCTGGGCATTGTATCCTTCGATCATCTTTCCTTTCAGTAGTTTCCTGTTCTACCTGCAGGTCTTGAGATTCATGCGCACTGTCTTGCTGTTTCTCGTGTACCTGTTGACAGTGAATAACGAGCATTTCTAGATGCTGGAAACATAAATTGCATGTTGAACATTGGAACAATGTGTCCCTATTCATTTGAGTAACGGTTTCAATCAATGGGAATGGGTTTGAATCCGTTGCCAGCCATGTATTCTCTCTGACGAGGTGTGTTTGACTGCTGCCATGTTCTATCAGACCATCATTGGATGTGAAAAACCTGTCACAAATATTACAGCTATACAAAGTTACGCCCCCGATTTCGGAAATACTTTGAGAACCTCTATCGTCTAGATGCATAGCATTTCTTAGATTCAGTACGTCATATCCAGTAATTTCTGCACGTTCAATATATTGGCGTTCCATCAAATTAACATGTTCAGATGCAATATGCCGCTCTAAAATTTCATTGGAGACAAAATGTACTGTACAATAGGGGCATGACACAACTTGTGTGGCATTACAATTCAGTACATGATAGTCATAAACATGTCTGTCAAGGGTGGAAAAGGAACAATTGTCACAAAAGAAGTAGTCCACGCATGCAGATTCTTCTTCGCTATATGGTTCGTCTTTTTTAACTTCAATGGTGGTCTCCAAATTAAGAGGTTGTTCTTCATACACATTTTGGTACTGTTCAGATGGTTGACTTGACTGGGCATAGCTCATAGATGCTACAGGAGGCGCAGCAAGGCTTGAATCAGTTGTTTCTGATACTTCTTCTGTTGACATTGATATCGTTCCATCTGTCGAAGATATGGAATACTTGGTTAGTTCATGGTGTGAATCCTACACAATGAACAATATTAGCCGTTACTATCATGCTAGACAAACGTAGTCAAATCAATCCTGGTCTGAGGTAGTCCACCATCCGTTGAAGACATGCGTGAACGTTGTTTAGCCGACGGTGACATTTGATAAATGTAATGTTATTCATAGACAACATTGTGGAATGAATCCAGGTTGGTATCCACCGTGTTTGAATGGCATGTGTGTGACTTATCCTTATATCATCGTATGTATATCAGAATGTGTTTTGTTCATGGTGGGACCACTTCATCCATCATTCCATAGATGATACAAGGTAAAACCTGTTCACACTGGAATAGGTGTAATTGCAATGAAACATCTGACAATTATAACATTTACCTCTGGTTCATCATACAGAACAGAGTTCACTATTTTAGTAGGTCAATGCCGGTTATGGTTGGTTATGATCCCTTACTTTTGATCGAAATGTATATTACTCATCAGTTTATAAAGTGTTTAACCCTGACCCTGCTATAAATATATAATGGACCTTTCTTTAAATTTAGACCATTCCATTTATGTTACAAAGGGGTGTTTTGGTTAAATGACTGATGAGCAGCCAAACAGTGTAAACCCTTACTCGCAGGCTGATCTGGGTTTACACTGGCTGAAAAGGCTGTTGTAGCAGGCTAAGAGTTAAAGGGTTTAAAATGTGTAGGAATATCTGTGACTTGGAAAGTGAGGTAATGATAATTTTAGTTCAGGGTTCCTTAACCAAAATCAATGAAGTGTAAACGTAGGTAAAGGTCAGTCACATGACCTTGCGGGAATGAAAAGTAATCATCAAGATGTAACGATGTACTATATAACTCGATGTAAACAAAGATGGCCGCTGGCAGCCATGTTTAACGTTGAATCAAAACGATTTTTGACAAGGACCAACATCATGTCATGCTGATCATTTTAGAAAAAGTCCCATATCAATATCACTTATAGTTTTCAAGAAGTAGTCGCTACAAACTTGTATTTTGAAATTTATTTTAGCCATGGCGGCCATCTTGAATTTCCGGCCGACCTGAAATTTTGCTAGGATCAATAAGACATCAAGAGCAACATTCCTGTGAAGTTTCATGAAAATCTGTCAAGTAGTTTCAGAGGAGTAGTCGCTATAAGTTTTCATTATATAACTCTTTGTAAACAAAGATGGCCACTTGCAGCCATGTTTAACGTCGAATCAAAACGATTTTTGACAAGGACCAACATCATGTCATGCTGATCATTTTAGAAAAAGTCCCATATCAATATCACTTATAGTTTTCAAGAAGTAGTCGCTACAAACTTGTATTTTGAAAATTTATTTTTAGCCGTGGCGGCCATCTTGAATTTCCAGCCGACCTGAACTTTTGCTAGGATCAATTAGACATCAAGAGCAACATTCCTGTGAAGTTTCATGAAAATCCGTCAAGTAATTTCAGAGGAGTAATCGCTACAAGTTTTCATTATATAACTCTTTGTAAACAAAGATGGCCGCTGGCAGCCATGTTTAACGTCGAATCAAAATGATATTTGACAAGGACCAATATCATGTCATGCTGATCATTTTAGAAAAAGTCCCATATCAATATCACTTATAGTTTTCAGGAAGTAGTCGCTACAAACTTGTATTTTGAAAATTTATTTTTAGCCGTGGCGGCCATCTTGAATTTCCGGCCGACCTGAAATTTTGCTAGGATCAATTAGACATCAAGAGCAAGATTTCTGTGAAGTTTCAGGAAAATCTGCCAAGTAGTTTCAGAGGAGTAGTCACTACAAATTTTCATTATATATCTCTTTGTAAACAAAGATGGCCGCTGGCAGCCATGTTTAACGTTGAATCAAAACGATTTTCGACAAGGACCAACATCATGTCATGCTGATCATTTCAGAAAAAGTCCCATATCAATATCACTTAAGAGTTTTCAAGAAGTAGTCGCTACAAACTTGTTTTTTAAAAACATATTTTTAGATTTGGCGGCCATCTTGGATTTCACATCAACATGAATTTTTGCTAGGATCAACTAGACTTTATGGCCAACATTTCTGTAAAGTTTCATGAAAATCCATGTAGTAGTTTCAGAGGAGTCGTCGCTACAAAAAAAGTTTGCGAACGGACAGATGTACACCGCACCACGGCATAAGCTCTGCTGATCTCTGATCCGTCGAGCTAAAAATAGCAAACTAGGTATTGTATCTTTTACTGGGTAATGCAAGATACGTCAATATATAATTTTATACGCCCGTCTTTTGTCCGACAGTCTGTCTGTCGATTGTGTGTCCATTTAGCTGACAAGTGATTATGGTTCAATGCAGAGTTTTAGAAAGTATCGAAATTAGTACTTCTGCTCATCGAATAGTCTGAAGAGTCGATGCTGGTATTCGGTCCATCAAAGATGGTATACAGTGCAACATACATACCATTCTTTACTCACAAAATAAAAATCTAAAGGGCCCATCACTCTTAAATGATTATTTCGAGTTATTTCTTGCTTCTCTTTATAATGACAAATGTTTTTCGTTCTGGTTTGATTGGTTGAAATGGATAAATGATTGACAACTGGTGACATGTTGATTACATAACATACAGTTATGTTGATTGAATGATGGATGCCTTCAGAACTTTAGATGCAGTTTTTATTAACATCAACATCACCTACATGGGTTTGCCTAAGGTTCTACAATTTGATTCACAAGTTGACCCTTTTTTAGACTGTTTATTTGTATTAATTGAATGCAGTCTTCAAGTGAGCCATTTCCTTCAGTTTCCATCCAATTGAAATGGAACTTGGTAAACAGCACTGACATGAATGTCCAGTGTTAGAGTTACTATTAGTGTTAAATCATGTAAAGACTACTTCAGACCCAGCTGTAAACTGCCAAACATGGACAAACAACTATATATACCACATTCCTTAGACTTGTGTGTACAATACCTCAATAATTGGACATGGTCCTTGGAGGTCCAGCAATATTCAACTGGAAGGTTGTTCCACGGAACACTTGTATCACCTTCCATGTGCTTATTACAGTAAGGACAATCTAACTAAAGTTTGAAGACAGGGTGTGCATTTTTCAAAATTTTACAAGTTTGATGAAAAATGGTATATCTCTGCACTGATTAACTGATAAGGAAGAACTTTGTAAAGTTTCATCACTGATGTCAAGATTTTGTCAAGATGTGAGCTAAGGCCATTAATTAATATTATGTTTGTTTGCATGAACGCGAACGGTCCCAAAAAATGTGCCCGACTCAAAATTATTATTTTTCCATTAAAATATATAATTATTTAAACATTGTCAGAGCTGCCAACTTTTACTGAAAACAGATAGTAATGATAGCCGACGGCAATCATTGAGAACGCCAAAGGCGTTCGCGGGGGAGGGTTTGGGAACACCCCTTCCCGTGGCAGGGGGTAGGGGGGTCCTCCCCCGGATTATTTTTGAAATACAGAAGCTCTGAGTACAAATTTTAGTTACACAAAATGAAGGGTTTGCTAGAAAATATGTATGATATATTACAATTTCCACCCAAAAAATGAGACTTGATAGTGGTTTAATAAAGGATGATAATATTAGCTTAAGCCGGTGCTAGGTGGCGTTTAGGTCATTCACTGTTACTATTTTGGCGTCTGTGACACAGATGAACAAACAGAATCAGACCCTGCTCGCAACTTATTTGTTTGGTAGTTGTGTTCAGCGGTTTACAAGGATCGCCTGACTTTGTCATTCCAAGAGAACTAATTTTCAAACTGAGAATCACGGCACATAAATGATGTTATATTGTGTGACTGGCCAGCCACACTCGCTTTTTGTTTGTGCGAATTCGACCCCACGTTTTGTACAATCATTCAAACTGCCATGTGACACGGTGAAGTCAAGCCGACATACAGAGCAAAATGCAGCGATTCACACACTCATGAAGATAATATTATATAAATATCACATCCCATGGAGGGTGATAGAACATATTGTCAACCCTCGATGTGGTAATGTCCACCTCGGCTAAAAGCCGAGGTGGACATTACCACATCGAGGGTTGACAATATGTTCTATCACCCTCCATGGGATGTGATATTTATTTTATTATACCAAACATCAAAATTCATTTAATCAGCAATTATTTTTTATTAACAACAATAAAGAACTTGAAACAAATTTTTGACAATTACCTCCCTTGAACTGGGAAACCACCGTTCTATTTTTAGCACTTGAGGAAACCACCGTTCTTTTTTTAGAAGCACGAGATAATGTTTCATGCCATGAAACATTACCATGAAACATTACCAATTGTTGACTGATCGGGAATGGGGAAATTACATAGAGAATTTTGAGTGAGGTATAATAATACGGGATATTTGGCCGTGTACTCCTTTTTGAATTTTGATCAACTGTTTTTGTCTGCTTATGTTTGGATGATTCCACATCGGACCCTGTCGCAGGCCTTTTCTTTGAGTTTTCCATATTTTTTTGTGCCTTTTGATTGCTTTAACCCTGTCTTCACACTCCCCTACCTGGTCAAACCTGAATGGCCTTTAGGCTTTGTCAGTGAAAAAAAACAGACAGTGTTTCCTCTGAATCTTTATTGATTTTGTTTATCAATTGTTTTAGTTAGCAATTTGTACAAAGTTAACATTTTCAACATTGCAATACATACTCAATATACTAAAGTCATCTGTAATAAGTGCAATAAGCAGTGTTTAAATCCAAACAAACAAAAGAACATGATATACATGAAAGAGAAAAAATCCTACCTATCTACCCAAATGAAAAATCTTCGGTCGGTTTTGGTCAAAGTACGATGTTTTTAAGTGTGTGCTAAGTTATCTTGCAGATTAAAGTTCATGAAAAGTGGCATAGCTATGCCGAAATGGAAGTGAGTTTTAGGTTGCAGGTTAAAGTTATTATAATAAAAAAGGGGCATAACTCTACCAAAATAAAGTCAAGAGTTATTGGAGAGTTATTGGACATGTGTAACAACAATGCTTGGGGAAGATGAAGATATTTGCGAAAAGCATGAACATCATTAAATTACTTTTCAAATATAAGCTTGGTTATGTTGCAGGTTTAAGTTTTATGAAATGCCAAAATGAAAGCCAGAGTTATCGGACAGGTGTAACAACATTCCTATATTTGTGAAGTTTTATGAATATACGTCAAATACTTTTCAAGTTATGGCCAGTTTTAAGCTTAGGTTGCAGGTTAAAGTTCTTTAACGCTGATGTAATGAGTCGGGAGTTATTAAACAGGTGTATCGTCATTACTTAAGATCCTTAAGGTAAGATGAAGATGTGTGTGAAGTTTCAGGAACATAGGTCAAATACTTTTTAAGTTATGAATTGAATTGGCGTTTTAAGGCGCACCAACACATGGAAAGGTTATATGGCGCCTAACAGGCATGAACATGTCAATGCCTGGCTCATCTTCCATGTATATCAAGATAAAATATGGAAAATGGGCCTAGAACCTTCTCACCCTGAACTGCAGAGTTGCTGCAAATTCTATCGTAGAAAATCCATTTACGCTGGAGCCACGTTATTATTTTTCTGCCCATCTGAAATAATGTAGGGATCATGATGAAGACCTTGAACATGAACAAAAAATGATAAAATGAACATGAATTTGGAGGGTTTCTACCCCCCTGCCTACCCCTCCAAAGGGATCTGCAGTGGCCCTATTCTTTGCCCCGTGACCAAACGGGGGCCCCCGGGAACCACACGGGGCTTCAAGTTATGAGTTATGGCCAAGGTTAGGGTTATGGCTAAGGTTAGGTTGCCGTTGAAAGGATTTATGAAAAGGGGAATAACTCGGCCAAACTGAAAGTGTGAAACGACATTTCTTCAGGTAAGACTAGAAGAATCTTTCAAGGTTATCCGTTGAAGATCGGGAATTCGAACACGTTTATTGGAATCGAGGCTCTGCTGAGGTTCCAATTAAAACAGTTATACCGAGGGTTGGAATTTCCCTATCTGAACCAGATACCCACGATTGATTCTTTTTCTTGTCAACTGTCATTGTTAATATCAGCGCGCGACTTTTATCTTCCCCCATGTAAGATCAAGTTTTCTATCACAATTTGTGAAGTTGCATGAACAGCAGAAAAATACTTTTCAAGTTATGGCCAGTAATGAGTTTGGTAGGCTGCAGGTTCAAGTTTCATCAAAGGGAGCGCAACTCTGCCGAAATAAAAGTAAGAGTCTCGAACCCAAGATAACTGGATTCATAATAAAACATGCATCCACTGGAGCACAGCGGCCCAAAATAACATTAAGTTACGAGGAATTTGAGTGTTTTTTGGACGCAAGGTTTGTATAAGAATATGACCACTTTTATCATGATGTGTTTAATAGAGAAATACAAATGAAGAAATTACAGACGATGATGTTTTCATGATCAAATAAAAAGAAAGAAAAAAAGACCTACGATCCTGAACGTTTATTAATGTTATTGTCATTATGTATATGTATCTGAAGTTTAATGAATAAATGAAAAAGTAGGAAATGTTAAAAGTCACTCTCCCGCCAACAACAGGCAAATATTATAACAAATGTAAACCATTTTTAAGCCTACCAACTATAAGGTACATATATAACTTACGTTGCAAATCTAAACCCCGACATCTATAATATAACTGCCTTAAATGGCCAGGCAAAAACATCGCCCCATCGTGTTTCGAATTATGCGTTACCAACTCTTAATGGATTTACATTACACTCAATTACATGTATCTTTAATATGCGTTAATAATTATAGACTGTCAGATGGCACACATGCATAATTTTATGACCCAACAATGAAATAGTTTGGAAAAATGGTTTTGTGTTTCAAAATGTACATGTTGGCAGGAGAGTGACTAAGTTTTCATGACAAAAAAAAAGAAGACTTTTGAACCAAAACTATGATGTTGACCTTATACTGGTTTATATTGTAGTGTGTAACAAAATAAAAAAAAAGATCAGGGAATATTTAGTTTTTTGACGACTTTGATTGAATTGGGGTTTAAAGGTGCACCAACACATGAAAGGCTATATGGCGCCTAACAGGAATGAACATGCCAGGCTCATCCGCCATGTATATCGAGATAAAATATGGAGAACGGTTCCAGAACCGTCTCACCCTGAACTGCAGAGTTGCTGCAAATTATATAGTAGACACTCCATTTACGCTGGAGCCACGTTATTGTTTTTCTGCCACTGCTCTAGTGATATGAGCGAGATGGCACCTGAAACAATGCAGGGGTTATTATGAAGACCTTGAATGAGCATGAACAAAAAATGGTAAAATGAACATGAATTTGTGGGGGGGTTCTACCCCTCTGCCTTCCCCTCCAACGGGATCTGCAGTGGCCCTATTCTTTGCCCCGTAACCACACGGGGCTTTTTTGACGACAATCGTGATACAAGATGACGTAAGATGATTAGGTGTCCCGTTAGTTTTTCTCTTAACTTGCATTTGTTCAAATATTAATATTAATTGTTGGACTAGTTCAAAGCAAATTGTTTTACATATTAATATCTTTTTATAATATTTCTCCAATAATATATTTAAAAATATTGGTAAAATAATGATGAAAATTGAAATCTCAAATTTTTATTTAATTATATGCAAGCAGTTTTAAAGTCAAAATGATGCAGGATAAACTAAATCGAGGCAGTGCTCAAGAAATAGGATAGCCCGACGCCCGGGGCTCCTCGAAATCAATTCCGGGCCTGTCTCATTTTGCAGACGAGGAGCCCGTCGGGCCTGTCTAAAAAAAAAAAAAATCCCCCAAAAAAATCAGTTTTACTGGATCTCAAGCTCAAGTTCCTCAAGACAAAATACTCCCATGTGTATTGTGAACTGTGAAAACACTTGCAATAAGTAATTTAAATGTGTTATACATACATTGAAACAATAAGAAGTTTGAATATTTTGCCTGGCTTCGTGTCGGCAGTTTGTCACAACTTTGAGGTCGACAATTGTTGACATAAAACTCATTATTCTGCTATTAGGGTTGTGTTTTCTTTCCTTTGTGATAAGAAATACCGTTTTTTTCATTAAAACACTCTAATGCATGAAAAAAATCGTTATTGATGGTATTTCGATTGAATGTTTGTGAAATGTTCGGGCCGTAAAAGTGCGGTGGATGGTACATAATTTCGGATATTTTTTTTTTTTTTTACATAATCAAATAAGAAAAACTGTCCTTTACAAATACATGTTGGTGGAAAGAAAAATATATATACTGTATATGTATAAATACAGATATAAAGTATATTTCTATTCATTATTTAAAGTGTAAGGAGTTCCTTGAATCCTACTTTTAAATGAATTCTAGTCTAGGCTTCTAATTCTTTACTTGGAGAAAGTGGTGACAAAAAGAAAAAATATAGCCAGAGGAGGCTCTGATAGTCTCATAAAACCTGATTAAAAATTTGGCTCCAAGTTTAGCTCCAGTTTCACCAAGTCGGCTCTGATTATTATCGTTTGGCAAAAGTGCTAGTACTCTCCTTTGCATTGGTTATAAATTACTATGTAATATTCTATTCTAACATATTTCAAACGAAATGGTAAATAAGTCCGCTGACCAGGGAGCATAAAGTGGTAGCAAAAAGAAAAATATAGTCAGAGGAGGTTCTGAGCTTGATTAATACATACGTAACAAAATTAATGTGTGCTATAAAAGTGAATAAAGACACATTTCCAATAAGACAAAAATATTGGACCTTTCCATTTTAAATCAGGGCCTGTCCATTTCAAATCAGGGCCTGTCCATTTCAAATCAGGGCCTGTCCATTTCAAATCGGGGCCTGTCCATTTTCAGAAGCAACAAGCCCTGGCCCTGTCTCTTAAAATAATTTTCTTTGAGCACTGCGAGGTGCAAATTTTAATGTTTAAATAGAACTCAAGATTGCCAAGTGTCCCTTAAGATGCTGGGCAAGGCGAGCCCACTGCTTGCCATCTATGCAGGCGACAAAAAAATAACTTAGCGCCAACTTAAACGTATCTAACAATATGAATATATGAAGTAGTTTTACACAATTGGTTTTATACATGTTAGTGTAAACCATGTCTACACATTAATCATGAAAGCAGGTACATCTCACTTTGTGGTGGGTGAGGGGTTCAACTTAAAACAAATAATGGTTCATTTATTCGCTGTTTTAAAGAGCCAAACCATAATGTATGAGCCTAAAAATGACCCCTTATTAACAAGGAAATTAATTTTGCACAGCATTACAAGCTATCCTAGGTTATGCACCAGGATTGGTTTAAGCACTTTAACCATAATATCTTTCAAAATATATGATGGATTCAACTAGCCCGGAACAACTTGGTGCTCACATTACATTTTGACTGACATGCTACTTTTACCCTGAAATGGAAGTTTTGATTTTTTATTTATTTTTTTAAAAAAAAGTCTGATGCACCCTCTACATAATCTTTAACCCTTAACCCGCTACATATATGTAATGGACTGTTCTTTCTTTGAATTAAGACCATTCCATTTATGTGACAAAGGGGTGTTTTGGGGAAAATGACTGATCGGACATTGTATATACTCGCAGGCTGATCTGGGTTTACAATGCAGGCAAAGGCTATTATAGTCGTGCTTAGCGGGTTAAGGGTTAAAATGGTTAACAGTAATTAATGAAATAATAGTGCTATTTTAATTACATAAAGCTTGCTTTTTATTATTAAAATTTCTAATCAATGATTTGTATTTACATAATATTTGCCTTGAAGTAAACTGTGCGCCTTTGATTTTATCTATAACTTTGCTCTGAAGTTAAACTCTGGGTCAATGATTTTCTGATTACCGGTATGTACCCATCAATGTTCCCCCACCGTTGGTTCAAATTGATTGTCTAATTCCCTTCTGATTACCGGTATATACCCATCAATGTTCCCCCACCGGTATGTACCCATCAATGTTCCCCCACCGGTATGTACCCATCAATGTTCCCCCACCGGTATGTACCCATCAATGTTCCCCCACCGGTATGTACCCATCAATGTTCCCCCACCGGTATGTACCCATCAATGTTTCCCCCACCGGTATGTATCCATCAATGTTCCCCCACCGGTATGTACCCATCAATGTTCCCATCCTTAGAGGCAACATTTATGTATAATTCTAGAGTAAAATTTGTGATCAATGATTTGATGGTATCTACATAATATTTGCCTTGAAATAAAACAGTGGGTCTTTGTTTTTATCTTTGTAAACTTTGCTCTTAAGTAAAACCCCTGGCCTTGAATTCACCAACATTCCTGAGAATATTCTTCGACTTAAGCCCAAGTATGCACATTTCAATCACACATATATCTATCAAGTTAAAGGATAACTCATAAGAGGCTGCTATGTATAAATATGATGAATTCTAATGAATAGCAACTTCATACCATTGTTTATCTATGAAGGTCATGGGAATATTAGTGAATGATAGTACTTGGGCTCAAGTGTAAGAATAGTCTGAAGAATGGTTTGTACATTTCAAGCCAGGTCAATGATTTTCTCCACAAGTTGTTTTCTGATTATACACCAACCATTGTTTTCCCACACTAGGGTTTCATTGTTTAATTCCTATCCCTAGGGTCGACATTTATGTATAATTCTAGAAGTTAAGACTTAAAGGGACTCACGGCAATCCAAATTTTTTAAAAACTCGCGGCGTCCCGTTAGTTTTAATACATAACTTGCATTTGTTCAATCAATAATAATAATTTTAATTGATAATCGTCAACTAAATATTCCCTGATCAAGCAAATTGTTTTGCATATTATTAACTGTTGTTATATTGCACCAATAATATATTCAAACATGGTAAATTATCGAAGAAAAATGAAAACTCAAAATTTTATTTAATTATGTGCAAGCAGGTTTAAAGTCAAATTGATACTGGATTTATAACCGACACGTGATTTTTAATGCTTGATAAACAAGATTGCTATGTGTCCCTTTTATATCAAAACCATATACCCCAAGGTGGGTACGGGGTTGTGTCTAATTACCTACTCCAGGGAATTTATTTCTGTCTAACCCTGGGGTATGTCCACCAGGGCTTTTTTCAAGAAAATAGGAAAAGGCTTAGGCCTGCTGTTTTTGGGAAAAAGAAGCTCAAGACTGCCCAAAATTCGGAAAATAATAGAGTGATTATTCGCTGTTTAGGGAATATTTTTTAGGGCAAATTGTTCATTAAAATGTATAATAACAATCAGGTTTTAGAATTTATTTATTTTAACAGACAAACTATGTAAAGCCTGTCACAAGATTGGTATTTTTTTACCCCAAAATTGGGAAAAAATAAAGAGTTTTTGCAATTGGAAAGAGGCCGAATTTCGGCCCCACTTAAATAGGTTACAAAAGCCCTGTCCACTGCAGCCCCCATGGAGGAAAACATTGATAGGTGCATTGGGAGAAGACAGAATCAATCATTTTTATTAACATATTTTTGCTCTGAAGTTAAACTGTATCAAGTTTACTACCCCTCAACATACATGTAGGTAATTTTTCCATATATACTGAAAAGAAAAAGAAACGCATAAAGGTTATTTCCGTCATATATTGTATGTTTAATATGCTACTGCTAATCGAATGGTACAGGGCGACATAAGGCCTGTCCTTTCAGAAAGAATGTTTACACAGCATCGAACACACCAATGGTTACCCCTTTAAAGTTTCATTATCGACAGAATGCGCTTTTGGCTCAAGCAGCTGAGCAAACTTAGACTTTAAACATTGCAATCTCTTTATAACATTAAACACAATACTGAAATGAATCGACTTTTTCAAGCACAACTTTAACATTTACGAATTTCGTATAACAAAGTATACTTTCACTAAAAGTCTACTACACGACAGCGTTGTCCTTTCTGTAACTAGTTGTAGCCTATTTTTGCACAAAACACGTCTAGATATATCTGGAATATTACGTGGAAATTAGGGGAATATATTAGTGTAGTATAGGCAATTTGTTGATTATGCGTTTCTTTTTCCATTCAGTATACAACAAACACATGATTGCACTCGTATCAGCCACATATGATTCTCATGCAATTCTTACATAAAATCAGCCACATATGATTCTCATGGAATTCTTACATAAAATCAGCCACATATGATTCTCATGGAATTCTTACATAAAAGCAGCCACATATGATTTTCATGTAATTCTTACATACAAGCAGCCACATATGATTCTCATGTAATTCTTACAATATGATTCTCATGTAATTCTTACATAAAATCAGCCACATATGATTTTCATGGAATTCTTACATAAAATCAGCCACATATGATTCTCATGTAATTAAAATCAGCCACATATGATACTCATATAATTCTTACATAAAAGCAGCCACATATGATTCTCATGTAATTCTTACAATATGATTCTCATGTAATTCTTACATAAAATCAGCCACATATGATTCTCATGGAATTCTTACATAAAAGCATCCACATATGATTCTCATGGAATTCTTACATAAAAGCAGCCACATATGATTCTCATGGAATTCTTACATAAAATCAGCCACATATGATTCTCATGGAATTCTTACATAAAAGCAGCCACATATGATTCTCATGTAATTCTTACATACAAGCAGCCACATATGATTCTCATGTAATTAAAAGCAGCCACATATGATTCTCATATCAAACCCATCTTATGATATTTATATAAAAGGAGTTTCATATAATTATCGTATGAGAATAAATTCATAAACGCATCAATTTTAAAACATACATTTTCACGATTCTCATTAAAAAAGTCTACTTTTGTCAATCTCATGTGTAACTTGTAGGCTTATGAAAGGTTTATATCAGAATCTAACATGGTTTATGACAATACTCAATGCTGATTGGCTATTGCAGAGTTTTTAAAAACCTATATAGACCTCTGTCCTTCAAACGTTAGAAACTCATTTTAAACAATTTTCAATGTCGGAAAACATCCAAAACAACGATTACCTTATTTTTAATGCAACGTTACATTCAAACAACAAATTGAACTTGTTCGAAACACGATAAAGCTGTACATTTTCTTCGTTTGGTGCTGAGAGATGGACGTACAATGCAAGTTGTGAGAATGTGTTTGTATTATGTTCAATCTCTCCAAAATGTGCCTATAAATTACATAAAAATACATGTTAGATAAAAAATAAAATATTTCCAGCGGGTCTATATTGTGCGAGATCAAAACCGGGTGGTTGGCCCTTGGTATCGATGATCTTCAAAGTCCCGCCCACCCGGCTTTGATCTGGGACAAGATAAACCCGCTCGACATATTTTATTTCTTAAATCATGTACTGTTCCTTTTATAGAAGTATCATATAATAGTTAACTTATCATATGAGCGTCATCAATGACTTTTTATATGTGGCAAAACTGGTAGTGTACATCATTTTGCTTTGAAGTAAAAACATTGACCAATACCGGTAATTTCTATTTACATAATTTTGCTCAGAATTAAATGGCTAAAAATCAGATATTTACCCAATGATTGAATCTACACAACTGTCCTCTGAAGTAAAATCTTATATCAATGATTGTATATACATTACTTTCATAGTAAAGATAGATCAACGATTTTATCTTATCAACTTTCCCTTGTGGCTAGATAAATGCTATCATCTTCATAACAATGCCATGTCAACATTTTAATATTGTCTTGCAACACCAAACCAAATTAAGTTCTCTTATTTCAATTTGGTTAAAACATTTGTCTTGCTTTCAGAGCAATTATCAGTGGGTTAAAACATAAATCTACTTCCATCTCCTGTGTTTCTAACGCAGTCATCAGTGACCCTGTAAGCGCAGTCATCAGTGACCCTGTAAACACAGTCATCAGTGACCCTGTAAATGCAGTCATCAGTGACCCTGTAAACGCAGTCATCAGTGACCCTGTAAAACCCTCCTTCCTTAGTCAGACCCTACTTCCACCTCCTCTGTTTCTAAAACAGTCAGGTTCCGATAAAATCTCTCCACAGTCTGAATTGAATTGAATTGAATTGGATTTTATAGTCGCACCAACAGCTAAGGTCATATGGCGACTTTCCAGCTTCCATTGGTGGAGGAAGACCCCAGGTGCCCCTCCGGACAATTTTCGTGCACGGGCGGGCACCTGGGTAGAACCACCGACGTTCCGCAAGCCAACTGGATAGCTTCCTCACATAAAGATTCCTAGGCCCCTGAGGGATCCTCCACAGTCTGAACCTCAACACCTCATCTATTTCTAAAGCAGTCAAGTAATGTGTAAAACCATCTTTCCTCAGACCCTACTTTCAACTTTCCTTTTTCTAAAGCAGTTACCAATTAATGTGTAAAACCCTTCTTCCTTCCTTAGTCAGACCCTACTTCCATCTCCTGTGTTTCTAAAGCAGTTATCAAGTAATGTGCAAACCCATCCTCGGTCATAACCTCTAGATTCCCACTTGGTTCATACTGAATGACCACGCTCTCACCGACACTCAGCTCATTGTCCACAGTGAACTCAGCACTACCCTCATCTTGAACAATCACAACGATCTCTTCCTGCACATCACAGTTGCTTGTCATTCTCTCAGAATTGTCCCCAGAAACATTTTGAATTTCATCAACGAAATTGTCAAAAGAAACACCAGCTCTATTGTTAATGTCTCCTTGACCTTGATCAAACTCATTCTGTAAATTTTCAATGCTGCTTACAGGGTAGCCAAAATCTTCTCCTTGAACACTGTCGAAATTGTCAGCTTGTAACTTAATCACTGGTTCGACACTTAAACTACCATCACCATCGTCGTCGCCTTCTTTACTAACATCGAGGTCACTAAAAAGACCACTTTCCAACAGACTCATTTCAACGACATCCATTTTGTCATATGCCTCACAAGTTCTAGTCTCAACAACAGTTTTTGGTTTTGGGCTTTTCTTTTTCTTGACCTTTCGCAGCTTCATCACATTATCAAACTTCTCCTTAATCTCTGCATCAGTCAGGGGATGAGCCATCTCTTTTGCATGATTGTAATCAAAATGTTGAAAAATTAAGTAAAGTTTTTCAGTATAGTAACCACAAAAATGGCACCAAAACCTGCTCATGTCGTAGCTAGTTGTTGCTGTATGTTCATTCCATTTCTCTTTGTGCATATTGTTCACATGCAGTCTCAAACAGTTGTAGTCCCTGAACTGATCATGCTCGCAATATGGACAGCACCTGCACCATAAACCTGTACCAATAGGGGTAGATGGATGCTTTTCCTTATAATGTTTCCTTTGTCCTTTCACACTTTTGTCAACTGTTTCTTTACAATAAACACAGCTACGTTCATAGAAATGGGGTGTCGATGGAATATAGGAACACGATTTCTTTGGCAATGCTTTATATGTATGTACATCCTCTATGTGTCTTTTCAGCAAATGTTTTCTGATAAAAGTTTCATTACACTGTGGACACTGCAAGGGTTTCGTGTCATAGCTCTTAGCTACAGGAGATTTTAAATATTTTATTTGGAGCTCATTTGTTGCTGCAGGAGGATCACGGAAAATAAGGTTAGGATGGTCTCTAATAAGGTGACGTTGTGCATAGACCTTAATGGCATATTCTGCCTTGCATTCCACACATTCGAACATATTACTTTCGTTTAAAAAAACAAATCCTCTCGCGTTGGCACCCTTCTTAGCATAGGATTTGTTGTGTACCTCCTTTAGATGAGCTATCATAGCTGTTGTAGTAAGAAACCTATCTTCACACACTTCACATTTTGGATGAAGAGATGTGTGTGTTTTTAAATCAGGAGAATCTACAAACCTCTCCAGACAGACATCACATTGCTTATGGACAATCTGGTGATCCAGAAAGGTTTTCTCAATTGTAAATGTCCCATCACAAATATTACACTTCAATGTCTTTTTCACCAAACACTCCTGCTCGATGTGGATCTGTAATTGTTCTGCCGTCATTTCCCTAACTCCGCAATAGATACACATATCACTTGGAATTATGTGTGGTTTCCTGGGCTCGCTTTTTTTAACTGGTTTCTTTTTTCTCCTCTTCTTTTTAACTGAAGATGCCTTAACATCAATATTTTCCACTGTTGTGTTCTTAAGATTTGCATTATCATCCACTTGATCGTTTAATGTTTGCGAATCATCTATGTCACTATGCTCAGCTGATGTTGGTTTGTCATTTGCACTGATATCATCGCAGTTTTTGTTAGATTTAATTTCATTCACTCCCTTTTCAATTGTACTTCCGTCTAATGTGTGTCCGTTTTCATTTTCCAATTCAGAATTTTCTACTTCTTCTATTTCTTCATTTGTACATTCATACTGATGCAAGCCATCAGTGTTTTCTTGATCTACCTCTTCATTTGTACATTTATCTTTTTTCAAGCCATCGTTTCTTTCTTCAGCTACTTTTTTACCTGTACATTCTTCCTGCTGCAACCGATCTACTTCTTTAGTTTTACCTTTTTTACCTTTATCTGTTCTTTCATTTTGGTCAATAGTTTCTTCCATAATTTGTCTATCTATAGCTTCAATGATAGCATCAACACCTTTGTCATTTGATACTTTTCTTGGATTAATTTTGCATGCTGCTTGCATTTCAGCTGCTATTTTAGAAACATTGACAGTATATTCTGATAGGTCACTTGCTGACAAAGGCTTAAGCGATAAAACGGCAGTTTTCAAATAAATTTCAGAAACTTTTTGTATTTTTGATTTTTGTGTTCCTAATGAAATAGTTTGGCCTTTTCTGTGGAAGGCTTGCAAATGTGAAATAAGCTTAGACTTTGTTTGAAAATTCTGATTAGGTTTACACAAGATGCACATGTGTAACCCAGCCTGACTTGGCTTCCTTAAGTTAAGCAAACTCTTTCCTGCTTTCGGGTGGGAGGCCATAATGTGATTTCTCAGGAAATGATTTTGTGAAAAACGTTTCTGACACACTGCACATTCATATACCTGCTGTTTGGCTATGTTTGCATGCACATCAATCACCTTTGTAGCTGAAACTATGTTTGCATGCACATCAATCACCTTTGTAGCTGAAGTCGACTCAGGGTTCACTTTACTCGATGCTTCCTTCTCATTTTCTCTCGTCTTTTGTGGCTTGTTTCTCTTAATTTCTTTCTCCTCTGATGCCCTCTCATTCCCCTTCAACTTTGTATTCCCATGTATTTTAATTTTGAACATTTTCGGATGATCCCGGAGTTGATGTTTTTTGAGAAGCAGCTGTCTGTCGAATGTTTTTTTACAATGCTGGCATTTTATTTTAGTGTTCAAGTCCTTTTTTATTTCATGTAGTTCTAAATTTATCTTGGGTTCCTTATGGTATTTCTTCCAGTGTCTTCTTCTGGTTTCTTTATATTTGAAACTTTTGTTACATATTTTACAGCGTGGGTGCCTTTTCCAGTGTTTGAACCTTTCTTCTTCAGAGTAAAATGGTTCTTTACAAAGCTTACATCTCAATGAATGCATGTTTCTGACATGCTCTCTTTTAGTGTAAACTGAGGAGAGAATTTTGGAACAGTAATTGCATTTCAAAGCTTCGGCAATCATTTTATCATTTGAGGGTTCTACATGTGTTCCATGCGAACTTTGCTCTGGATTCTCGTGCATTTGTTTACGTGGATTCTCGTGCATTTGTTTACAGGGATTCTCGTGCATTTGTTTACAGGGATTCTCGTGCATTTGTTTACAATGAATAACAAGCATTTGCAGGTGTTGGAAACATAAATTACACGAAGAACATTGGAAAAGGGTGTCCCTACTCAGCTGCGCGATAGATTCAATCAACGGGAATGGGTTAGATTCAGTCGCAAGCCATGAATCTTGTCGGACAAGATGTGTTTGACTACTTTGGTGCTCTCTCAGACTGTCAGTTGACGTGAAAAACATGTCACAAATATTACAGATAAACAATACCATGCCTGCGACTTCAGCGCTGCTCTGGGAACCACTCCCATCCAGATGCACAGCATTTTTCAGGGTTAGTGGAACATCGTCATAATCTACAGCTTCCGCTTGTGCAATGTTCATCACAGGCATGTGTTCCGAAGCAATATGCCTCTCTAATAGTTTGCTGGAAACAAAATGCATCGTGCAATATGAGCATGATACCACGGGAATGGCATCACAGTGTATGCTATGATCTTCATACGCAAGTCGGTCAAGCGTTGAGAACGAGCAATTGTCACAAAAAAAGTAATCTACGCTTGGAAGGTTTCCATCATTGCTGTCGATTTCCTCCATCTTTACAACATTGTCTGCTTCCAAATTTAAATGAGAATTTTCATCTGGATCATGTCCGTGTTCCGACTGATGACTGGGATCTACGCTTCCTTTAGATCGAGATACAGCCACGCTCTGTGAACTTGTTTCCGATGCTTGGTCTGGTATCTTCGACATCCCTCCATCTGTCGAATACAGAATATTCGATTAGTTCATGAAGGGCAGTCATTAAGAGGCGGTAGGTGGGGATTTTCACCTGCTACTTTGACTGGTCTACCCGGCTACTATCAATATTTTTACTAGTATTTTATACAAGTATTGATCAAAATACCCGGCTACTCCACTCTGTTGGCCTATTACTTGAAAAGTTCATGACACCCCTGGTTCAAGTGATTCCTTATATGCTCACAATGTAGTTGCAGACGTATGTAAGATAAAATCCATTTTGAAGATTCCATTTTCATTCTCAATAATGAAATGGCTAACACAAATGAAGTTGTTGTTTTTTCCCAGAAAAAAATCAAATCAGTGCTGCAATCTAGATACATGTAGTTGATTAAAACAGAAGAAAAATGGCATTATAAAAACATTTAACTACTTCTTCGAGTGATTCTGGAATATTTTATGAACTATACAGGGCCTCCACTGGGATTCGCAATTGGAGCCAAATGGGACAAAATAATAAAAGTGGATATAAAAAAATAACTTCGGCGAATGTGATTGGCGAAAGAAATATCCAATGTCAGTCATGAATGTTGTTTTTACTTTCCAATCTAGTCATACCCATTAATTTTCCCCTGTATAATGTGCTAATAACTCTGCCAAAATAGCAACTTTTTTACTCGGCGAAATTGGTTGCAAAAGGAAAAAAATGGCCATAGGCCCTGAATATATGATTGTAAAGCCGGTCTTCTTCAAAGTACACTTTTTATACCAATTTGGCAGGAAAATAATCTTTTTGGCATTGTGCATAATTTATTTAGGTAATTTATATAAAAAAAAATTGCCAGTAAGAGGGAGAGGACAGGTAGAGAGAGAGAATCCAGGATAATCCTCCTCTTACGATAGAATTTCTGAATATTAAAGAGAATGTAGCAACACAGCCAAACCATCTTTATTATTGAGAGTTCTGAAAAAAAATGAATAAAGGTGAAAGAATTATCAAAACCGGATGATAAACTAAGAAGATCATGTGAAAGTTCTGTTGAAACGGATATGGAAGCCGCCATTTTGAGAGCTATGACATCAGTTCTAAAGGATCATATATGGAATATTTATAAATATGAAAAATTACTGATTTATAGGAAAAAATAACAGTTACTGTGACTATGACAATTTTGTATACTTTATGGCAATAATGCTTTATATGACCAGTAAAGGATTTTGCATTCATTTGCATTACTTTTCTTTGCTTTAAATGATATTTATTAATTATGACGTCATAGTTCTCAAAATGTCAGCTCCCATATCGTTTTAGAACAACTTCAAATGATCATATCTTTTTTGTTTATCATCCGATTTTGATAATTCTTCCACCTTTTTCCAAGTATTTTAAAACTCTCAATAACACAGTGTTTTGCTGTGTCCCTTAAATGCTGACTCTTATGAATCTTATTATCAAATAGATACCTCTGGTTTGTTTACATGCTTCAATAAGGATTAGTAATCAGCAATACGTTAACATCCTATGGACAGTGGCGGGAGAGTGACTAGCTATGGACAGTGGCGGGAGAGTGACTAGCTATGGACAGTGGCGGGAGAGTGACTAGCTATGGACAGTGGCGGGAGAGTGACTAGCTATGGACAGTGGCGGGAGAGTGACTAGCTATGGACAGTGGCGGGAGAGTGACTAGCTATGGACAGTGGCGGGAGAGTGACTAGCTATGGACAGTGGCGGGAGAGTGACTAGCTATGGACAGTGGCGGGAGAGTGACTAGCTATAGACAGTGGCGGGAGAGTGACTAGGTTAACATCCTATGGACAGTGGCGGGAGAGTGACTAGGTTAACATCCTATGGACAGTGGCGGGAGAGTGACTAGCTATGGACAGTGGCGGGAGAGTGACTAGGTTAACATCCTATGGACAGTGGCGGGAGAGTGACTAGGTTAACATCCTATGGACAGTGGCGGGAGAGTGACTAGCTATGGACAGTGGCGGGAGAGTGACTAGGTTAACATCCTATGGACAGTGGCGGGAGAGTGACTAGCTATGGACAGTGGCGGGAGAGTGACTAGCTATGGACAGTGGCGGGAGAGTGACTAGCTATGGACAGTGGCGGGAGAGTGACTAGCTATGGACAGTGGCGGGAGAGTGACTAGCTATGGACAGTGGTGGGAGAGTGACTAGCTATGGACAGTGGCGGGAGAGTGACTAGCTATGGACAGTGGCGGGAGAGTGACTAGCTATGGACAGTGGCGGGAGAGTGACCTAGCTATGGACAGTGGCGGGAGAGTGACTAGCTCACGGTCTAAAGCCTCTTACCAGTAATATAACTTTTTGGAAATAACACTGGTAAACTAACCATTCTAACATCCTCTGAGATGACATATATTTGGTCATAATTATTTTCATTTGTTCGAATAAATGAACTAGTGTTTTACATCCCATTAACACATCATAATCAAACCTGTATTAAGATTAGGGGTTTGAATCGGTTGAACATTTGTGATCGATAATTAGAAATTTCAAACAACCGATGATCGATCATTAATCGATTAAACATGGCTTCCATATAAGACACCAGTGTAAGCCTTTTTCAGACTATAATGAAGAAAGAAACACACAAGTATAATATGGTCATTAAGCAATTGAATGAAACTAACCAAGCATTTATTTTACGTGTAAATTGTGATACCCCTTTAGAGACATATGATTCTTGTTGCAAAATTAAAACATTTCATTCTCTTGTACATTTTAGTAAAAGAGAATGAAATAAGTTATAATTTTGCAACAACAAGTAAACTCGATCACGAAAAATTGTAATTGATTAATCGGAAAAAAAGGCTTACTTGACCGATGCTCGATCAAATGGATTATTCGGAACAGCACTAATTAGGAGACCACTAAAGGAAATAGCACAATTATACATTTAATGTAGATGGTCTCTTAAAACAGCTGCGTTTTAAATAATCTATTTGGTAATTGAAGTGATGGTCTCCTATGTCAGGTGGTCTATTGAGAAGGCCTGACCGTATATAACTATCACTCCAGGTGATGAATAACCTGCTTATATTTGAAGTCAAACAGTAACCCATAATTCTGTCATAAATTAGGCAATCAACAATAGGTGATGTAGAGGGACATAAGGTCATCAGTTGTTATGTAAACGAAGTTTGGGAACGACCCATTCCAAATTGGACAACGTGATTCCTTAGCATAGCCCCCACTTCACTTCGTGAAAGCGGGTTATAATTAACAATGGGGCAGCAACCTCAGAACCAGAAGAGATGTAGTTTTCTATCAGACAGACTGACGCCAGGAAGAGAACCCATGGGGGGCAGAGATCTGCAGCTCTAATCCTTATCCACTGAGCAGCTTTGCTGTTTTCAAGTAATAAAACAATGTGATAGCAGTGGCGTAATGGTTAGCACCTCGGTGTAGTAGTCATGGGATTGTGCGTTCTATCCCCCGGGATTGTGCGTTCTATACCCGGGGATCGTGCGTTCTATCCCCTGGGATCGTGCGTTCTATACCCTGGGATCGTGCGTTCTATCCCCTGGGATTGTGCATTCTATCCACTGGGATCGTGCGTTCTATACCCTGGGATCGTGCGTTCTATACCCTGGGATCGTGCGTTCTATCCCCTGGGATTGTGCGTTCTATCCCCTGGGATTGTGCATTCTATCCACTGGGATCGTGCGTTCTATCCCCTGGGATCGTGCGTTCTATCCCCTGGGATCGTGCATTCTATCCCCTGGGATTGTGCGTTCTATCCCCTGGGATTGTGCGTTCTATCCCCTGGGATTGTGCATTCTATCCCCTGGGATTGTGCGTTCTATACCCTGGGATCGTGCGTTCTATCCCCTGGGATCGTGCGTTCTATCCCCTGGGATTGTGCATTCTATCCCCTGGGATTGTGCGTTCTATCCCCTGGGATCGTGCGTTCTATCCCCTGGGATTGTGCATTCTATCCCCTGGGATCGTGCGTTCTATCCCCTGGGATTGTGCATTCTATCCCCTGGGATTGTGCGTTCTATCCCCTGGGATTGTGCGTTCTATCCCCTGGGATCGTGCATTCTATCCACTGGGATCGTGCGTTCTATCCCCTGGGATCGTGCGTTCTATACCCTGGGATCGTGCGTTCTATCCCCTGGGATCGTGCATTCTATCCCCTGGGATTGTGCATTCTATCCCCTGGGATCGTGCGTTCTATCCCCTGGGATCGTGCGTTCTATCCCCTGGGATCGTGCATTCTATCCCCTGGGATTGTGCGTTCTATACCCTGGGATCGTGCGTTCTATCCCCTGGGATCGTGCGTTCTATCCCCTGGGATCGTGCGTTCTATCCCCTGGGATTGTGCATTCTATCCCCTGGGATTGTGCGTTCTATCCCCTGGGATTGTGCGTTCTATCCCCTGGGATTGTGCGTTCTATCCCCTGGGATCGTGCGTTCTATCCCCTGGGATTGTGCATTCTATCCCCTGGGATTGTGCGTTCTATCCCCTGGGATTGTGCGTTCTATCCCCTGGGATCGTGCGTTCTATCCCCTGGGATTGTGCATTCTATCCACTGGGATCGTGCGTTCTATCCCCTGGGATTGTGCATTCTATCCCCTGGGATTGTGCGTTCTATCCCCTGGGATTGTGCGTTCTATCCCCTGGGATTGTGCGTTCTATCCCCTGGGATTGTGCATTCTATCCACTGGGATCGTGCGTTCTATCCCCTGGGATCGTGCGTTCTATACCCTGGGATCGTGCGTTCTATCCCCTGGGATTGTGCATTCTATCCAAGCCATGACTCAATTGGATTAATGCTAGAAATACTTGAAAAAGCATTTCACACCTGACCAGTCCTCGGATGCGACTTAAAACTGAGGTCAGCGAGGATAAATAAACGAGGATAATATACACAATATGGTAGCAATAAATGTATTCTGTTCTGTTCTGTTCTGTTACACAAAGCACTTGATCTAAGTGGCCACGGAATGAGCAACAACCATTCATATAACAATGCAAAATGAAAACATAAAAATAACAAACATAATATTTGACATAAATTCCAATTCTAGTTTATAGTGACTGGGCATTAATGTACATGTTAAGCCCCTTGTACAACTAAGGGGCATGCCTGCATGAAGCAAAGTGTATTATGTCTTCATAACAAACTCGTACTAAAGACAAGATATAACAATGGTGCGGTTCTCGTTTCTAAACAAACACTTTTTGCCTGACCCTAAAATATCCCATCCCCGATCTAAAGATTAGCTTCAAAAAAATAAATAATTATAATTATAATTACTAGCAAAATAAATATTAGAAAGTTAAAATGGCAAAACAGAAACGTGAATCATGTAGTGGTTGAATATTACGGAAATTTTTCCTACCGACATATAGCAATCCTATTTTTGTTAAACTAGGAACCGCCACTTTATCTTGGCCTCAATGAACGAAGAATCTGTAAAGGCTAACATTACAATATAGTTTATACAGAATTCTATTACTGACTTGTCTCTGTTAATCATCTTTTATATTAGCCATGCAGGAGGCATTTATATTTACTCCTGCTTATGAAATGAATTGGGGTTTTAAGGCGCACCAACACATGAAAGGTTATATGGCGCCTAACAGGAATGAACATGCCAGGCTCATCCTCCATGTACATCGAGATAAAATATGGAGAACGGGCCTAGAACCGTCTCACCCTGAACTGCAGAGTTGCTGCACATTCTATTGTAGACACTCCATTTACGCTGGAGCCACGTTGTAGTTTTTTTGCCACTGCTCTAGTGATATGAGCGAGATGGCACCTGAAACAATGCAGGGGTCATGATGAAGACCTTTAATGAGAATAAACAAAAAACAAGAGGTCAATGACCTTGAAGCTCTACTGATAGATTTTTGATAGCTAGGTCAACATTCCTGTGAAGTTTCATGAAAATCCATCAAGTAGTTTCATAGGAGTAGTCGCTACAAGTTTTCATTTTATAACTCTATGTAAACAAAGATGGCCGCCAGCGGCCATGTTTAATGTCAAATCAAAATAATGTTTGACAAGGATCAACATCATGTCATACTGATCATTTTAGAAAAAGTCCCATTTCAATATCACTTATAGTTTTCAAGAAGTAGTCGCTACAAACTTGTTTTTTGAAAATCTACTTTTAGCCGTGGCGGCCATCTTGAATTTCCGGCCGACCTGAAGTTTTGTTAGGATCAATTAGACATCAAGAGCAACATACGTGTGAAGTTTCATGAAAATCCATCAAGTAGTTTCAGAGGAGTAGTCGCTACAAGTTTTTACTATATAACTCTATGTAAACAAAGATGGCCACTGGCAGCCATGTTTAACGTTGAATCAAAACGATTGACAAGGACCAACATCATGTCATGCTGATCATTTTAGAAAAAGTCCCATATCAATATCACTTATAGTTTTCAAGAAGTAGTCGCTACAAACTTGTATTTTAAAAATCTATTTTTAGCTTTGGTGGCCATCTTGGATTTCACATCAACATGAATTTTTGCTAGGATCAACTAGACTTCATGGGCAACATTTCTGTAAAGTTCCATGAATATCTATCCAGTAGTTTCAGAGGAGTAGTCGCTACAAATAAAAGTTTACGGACAGACAGACGGACGACGGACGCCGCACCACGGCATAAGCTCTGCTGATCTCTGATCAGTCGAGCTAATGATAAAATGAACATAATTTGGGGGGTTCTACCCCTCTGCCTTCCCCTCCAACGGGATCTGCAGTGACCCCATTCTTTGCCCCGTAACCAAACGTGGCCTACGTAACCACACGGGGCCTCCTGCTTATGGTACTTATCCAGTATTAAAATTTGCACCTTCATTTATTAATCCAGTCTTAATAAAAGGTACCGTATTTACCGTATAAGTTGGGACACCATAAAGATTGGGACAACCTTGAATTTTAGAAAAATAATTATTTTTAGTTTGGGACACATCACAATTTCATAAAAATTCCATAATTTTAAACCGTTCTGTCCACTGGACCAGCTGCCTTATAGTCTACCATTCTGTCCACTGGACCAGCTGCCTTAATCTACCGTTCTGTCCACTGGACCAGCTGCCTTAGTCTACCATTCTGTCCACTGGATGCTTAAAGTCTACCGTTCTGTTCACTGGACCAGCTGCCTTAGTCTATCGTTCTGTCCACTGGACCAGCTGCCTTAGCCTACTGTTCTGTTCACTGGACCAGCTGCCTTAAAGTCTACCGTTTTGATTAGACCAGCTGCCTTAGTCTACCGTTCTGTTCACTGGACAAGCTGCCTTAGTCTACCGTTCTGTCTACTGGACCAGCTGCCTTAAAGTCTACCAGTCTGTCCACTGGACCAGCTGAGCCCGCCAGAGAAACCAAGTGGCTCCAGCGAGATTCTAACCGGTGATCTCCTGATTCAGTCTACCATTCTGTCCACTGGGCCAGCTGCCTTAGTCTACCGTTATTTCCACTGGACCAGCTGCCTTAGTCTACCGTTCTGTCCACTGGACCAGCTGCCTTAAAGTCTACCATTCTGTTCACTGGACCAGCTGCCTTAGTCTACCGTTCTGTCTACTAGACCAGCTGCCTTAAAGTCTACCGTTCTGTCCACTGGACCAGCTGCCCTATTCTACCATTCTGTCCACTGGACCAGCTGCCTTAAAGTCTACTGTTCTGTCCACTGGACCAGCTGCCTTTGTCTACCGTTCTGTCCACTGGACCAGCTGCCTTAGTCTACTGTTCTGTCCACTGGACCAGCTGCCTTAAAGTCTACCATTCTGTTCACTGGACCAGCTGCCTTAGTCTACCGTTCTGTCCACTGGACCAGCTGCCTTAGCCTACCGTTCTGTCCACTGGACCAGCTGCCTTAAAGTCTACCGTTCTGTTCACTGGACCAGCTGCCTTAAAGTCTACTGTTCTGTTCACTGGACCAGCTGCCTTAGTCTACCGTTCTGTTCACTGGACCAGCTGCCTTAGTCTACCGTTCTGTTCACTGGACCAGCTGCTTTAGTTTACCGTTCTGTCTACTGGACCAGCTGCCTTAAAGTCTACCATTCTGTCCACTGGACCAGCTGCCATGAAGTCTACCATTCTGTCCACTGGACAAGCTGTCTTCATCTATTGTTCTGTCCACTGGACCAGCTGCCTTAGAGTACCTTCTGTCCACTGGACCAGCTACCTTAGTCTACCATTCTGTCCACTTGACCAGCTGCCTTAGTCTATTGTTCTGCCCACTAGACCAGCTGCCTGTCTACCGTTGTCCACTGGACCAGCTGCCTAGGGCCTACCGTTCTGACACTGGACCAGCTGTCTTAGCCTACCGGTCTGTCTACTGGACCAGCTGCCTTTAAGGCTACCGTTCTGTTCACTGGACCAGCTGCCTTAGTCTACCATTGTCCAATGGGCCAGCTGCCTTAGTCTACCGTTCTGTCCACTGGACCAGTTGCCTTAAAGTATACCGTTCTGTTCACTGGACCAGCTGCCTTAGTCTACCGTTCTGTCTACTGGACCAGCTACCTTAAAGTCTACCATTCTGTCCACTGGACCAGCTGCCTTAGCCTACCGTTCTGCCTACTGGACAAGCTGCCTTAAAGTCTACCTTCTGTCCACAGGGCCAGCTGCGTTAGTCTACGGTTCTGTCCACTGGACCAGCTGCCTTAGCATACCGTTCTGTCCACTGGACCAGCTGCCTTAAAGTCTACCGTTATGTCCACTGGGCCAGCTGCCTTAGTCTACCATTCTGTCCACTGGACCAGCTGCCTCAAAGCTTGGTTTTTTGAAATGCCACAAGTATTGAGATCAACTTACAATGTTACTCTAGCAACTGTTGTGCCCTACTGACCAAGGGAATGATGACCAAAGGAATGAATAAATAGACCTGAATTAATGATTGAATGACTGTAATGAGATAAAGTATAATAATAGATTGTACTAGCGTTTAATAAATGATCAAATCAATAATCGTCAAGATTGTACTGGAAATTAATAAATGATCAAATGATTGTTTGTTTGGGTGGTGTATGTTGTATTTAGCACATTTTGGGCCATATATATTACAGTAATATTGTTTGTGGTAGACAGACCACCCCATTTTTTCTGTCTGTTCAGAACCAGTACTGTATAGCTCCCGCCATTCGCAAGAATCAACACTTTCTCACTTACAAGTCGAGAAAAGTGGGATTCAAGCCCGCAGCGGTGATGATTAAATGAAGAAATTGGGTAGATTGTACTAGGATGATGTAATAAATGATTGAACAAATACATTGTGGTGATTGCAGTCCAATTAGCCATATAGTAACAATTATCATAATTTAATTGACTGAAGTATAAGGAGCTTTTCTAGAAAAAAAATTTAAGCAATTTGCTTTTGTTTTAATCCTTTACTATCTTGTACAGTATTACATGAAATGTTGCAAACCATTGAAAAATATAAAATATGTTTAAACCAATAAATAAATGAAGGAATTAATCACCCACAGTAATAAATATGCTCTAATAAATGATTGAACCCATATACATGTATTAGTGCTCACTGGAAATGTGTTCCACAGAACACTAGTGCCATCTGCCGTGTGCTTATTTCAGTAATTTATGGAAATATATTAGTATACAGTATATAATAAGGCATATACATAGAAACTGTAGAAATCTACCTTTCTTTCCCGAACCCAACCCCTTAACACTTGCTTATCACATGGATAACTTAAACCCCTGTAGATCCTTGTCAAGAATAGGTCCACGGCCTTTCCTGTCTGAGGGGTAAAATTTCCCCCGAATTCATTTTCATGTAGTCATTTTTTTCGGCTCATTAAACAGGGATTATTTAACTGATGGGATCGAATGTATGAAAATCCTTCAAGAGATGGTAGACGTGGTTCTTTTCACGAACAAGCATATGCGAGTGTGAAAAAAAACAACACACTCCTACCATTGAGTGAAGGATGTCCTTATATCGAACCCAGCAATTACATAACCGGTTTACTACATTTTAAATCAGTTTATGTACGAGTTAAACCAAAATCATTCACTTTATTGAACGTTATCGGCGGATGACGTCGACGTCAGCAACACTTTATTAACGATAAGGTAGTTATTTTTGTGTTTGTAGTTATTAACATTTAGCAATTATGAAAATTCTTTCACTGAGAAATCCCAAACGTTCACCCATAGACATGTAATAAAGGTTATTACGACCCCTGTGTTGTTTCAGGTGCCAGCGCCAATACATAGTCTATAACAGAATTTGCAGAGCTTTTGCAGTTTTGCAGGTGAGATGTTTCTAGGCCCATTTTGCAGTTCTGCAGGTGAGAAGTTGCTAGGCCCATTTTGCAGTTCTGAAGTGTGAAGTTTCTAGGCCCATTTTGCATTTCTGCAGGCGAGAAGTTTCGAGGCCCATTTTACAGTTCTGAAGTGAGAAGTTTCTAGGCCCATTTTGCAGTTCTGCAGGTGAGAAGTTTCTATGCCCATTTTGCAGTTCTGCAGATGAGAAGTTTCTATGCCCATTTTGCAGTTCTGCAGGTGAGATGTTTCTAGGCCCATTTTGCAGTTATACAGGTGAGAAGTTTCAAGGCCCATTTTGAAACATTTTGCAGGTGAGAAATTTCTAGGCCCATTTTGCATACACTATCTTGATGTAAAGAGAATGGGCCTGGAATGTTGCAACCATTGTGTTGGTGCACCGTAAAAGTCAATTTAACTCATCTCAGGATGGGGACGTAAACCGGGCGGTCCCGTGTATCGGTCTATCCTCCGAGCACGTTAAAGAACCATAGGAATCTATTCGATAATAAGAGTAGGGCAGGTTCCCGGATTCCTATGTATCCTTCCCCTCTCTCTGGGGCGGCTCTAAATAACCTATACTGTGTTGATGAGCCGTTAAAAAACATTCAATTCAATTCAATTCATCAATTCAACCATGAAATAACGTTAAATCAGACTTTTCAACTTGTAAATGTAGGGGTAGGGTAACAATAATGCACTACCATATTTCCATTAGTAGTAGTGCCATGATGCCAAGGGGGTGCTCTTAAAACAAGAGGTCAATGACCTTGAAGCTCTACTGATTGATTTTGATTTCAGGAAGTAGTCGCTACAGACTTGTTTTTTGAAAACCAATTTTAACCGTGGCGGCCATCTTGAATTTCCGGCCGACCTGAAATTTTGCTAAGATCAATAAGACATTAAGACCAACATTCCTGTGAAGTTTCATGAAAATCCGTCAAGTAGTTTCAGAGAAGTAGTCGCTACAAGTTTTCATAATATAACTATATGTAAACAAAAATGGCTGCTGGCAGCCATGTTTAACGTCAAATCAATACGATTTTCGACAAGGACCAACATCATGTCATACTGATCATTTTAGAAAAAGTCCCATATCAATATCTCTTATTGTTTTGAAGAAGTAGTCGCTACAAACTTATTTATTTTAAATCTATTTTTAGCTGTGGCGGCCATCTTGAATTTCCGGCCGACCTGAAATTTTTCTAGGATCAACTAGACATCAAGAGCAACATTCCTGTGAAGTTTCATGAACATCCGTCAAGTAGTTTCAGAGGAGTAGTCGCTACAAGTTTTTACTATATAACTCTATGTAACCAAAGATGGCCACTGGCAGCCATGTTTAACGTTGAATCAAAATAATTTTCCACAAGGATCTACATCATGTCATGCTGATCATTTTAGAAAAAGTCCCATATCAATATCACTTATAGTTTTCAAGAAGTAGTCTCTACAAACTTATTTTTTAAAAATCTATTTTCAGCTGTGACGGCCATCTTGAATTTCCGGCCGACCTGAAATTTTTTTACGATCAATTAGACATCAAGAGCAACATTCCTGTGAAGTTTCATGACAATCTGCCAAGTAGTTTCAGAGGAGTAGTCGCTACAAGTTTTTACTATATAACTCTATGTAACCAAAGATGGCCACTGGCAGCCATGTTTAACGTCGAATCAAAATAATTTTCCACAAGGATCTACATCATGTCATGCTGATCATTTTACAAAAAGTCCCATATCAATATCACTTATAGTTTTCAAGAAGTAGTCACTACAAACTTATTTTTTAAAAATCTATTTTTAGCTGTGACGGCCATCTTGAATTTCCGGCCGACCTGAAATCTTTCTTGGATCAATAAAACATCAAGAGCAACATTCCTGTAAAGTTTCATGACAATCCGCCGAGTAGTTTCAGAGGAGTAGTCGCTACAAGTTTTTACTATATAACTCTATGTAAACAAAGATGGCCGCTGGCAGCCATGTTTAACGTTGAATCAAAACGATTTTTGACTAGGATCAACATCATGTAATGCTGATCATTTTAGAAAAAGTCCCATATCAATATCACTTATAGTTTTCAAGAAGTAGTCGATACAAACTTATTTATTAAAAATCTATTTTTAGCTGTGACGGCCATCTTGAATTTCTGGCCGACCTGAAATTTTTCTAGGATCAATTAGACATCAAGAGCAACATTCCTGTAAAGTTTCATGACAATCCGCCAAGTAGTTTCAGAGAAGTAGTCGCTACAAGTTTTTACTATATAACTCTATGTAAACAAAGATGGCCGCTGGCAGCCATGTTTAATGTTGAATCAAAACAATTTTTGACTAGGATCAACATCATGTCATGCTGATCATTTTAGAAAAAGTCCCATATCAATATCACTTATAGTTTTCAAGAAGAAGTCGCTACAAACTTGTATTTTTAAACTCTATTTTTAGCTTTGGCGGCCATCTTGGATTTCACATCAACATGAATTTTTGCTAGGATCAACTAGACTTTATGGGCAACATTTCTGTAAAGTTTCATGAATATCCATCCAGTAGTTTCAGAGGAGAAGTCGCTACAAATAAAAGTTTACGGACAGACGGACGACGGACGCCGCACCACGGCATAAGCTCTGCTGATCTCTGATCAGTAGAACTAAAAATCAAAAAAATCTTGAATTTTGGGGGTGATTTGTGGATACAAAAGATAGAACAAGTATTGAATTTTGATTTTTTTTAAAAAAAAATTGGGCGTCGGGGGTCCGGGTGCGCTTCTATTAGAGAAGGCGCACTTATTAAGTGAATTACAGTATTTTTAATGATGGCCTCAGATGTCACATTACATGCATCAAATAACAAAAATATCACAGTAAATAAATCAATACATTCAAATAACAAAACAAAAACAAATCTGAGTGGTCCAACTTGTTCAAGCCCAATACACAAAACAGTTTTTCAAGTGCTCCAGAAGTAAGCTTTCTTAGTCGAGGGATATTTTACTTCTACTGTTAGTTTGTATGGTGTTTTACGTCATTTTTAACACATGTAAGGTTATATATGACGGTCGATTTTTTGTGGTGGAGGCTTACCACCCACTTTTCCTGGTAGAATTGACACTTCCTCACTTACAAGTCGAGCTCCCAGTGGGATTCGAACCCGCTTTTTATTTAAAAAATTTGCCATTTTTGTAAGAAACAGGCAAATGCACTCCTTATTTCCGAAATTATAATGCTGAAATACCCCTAAAATTAGCTTTAACTGTAGCACTGTTTTACGTTTTTTAGCATTTCCATTTATTTTCATGTTTCAATTAAGAACAGTTAAAGAGTGATATATTCCTTTAGTTCTTATCGGGTAGTGTGTTTTTTCTTCATATGTTTCAAAAGCGAATTCTTCAATGGGTACGAGTTCTGGCAATGTGGGCACGTGTGAACATTTTTGGTGTCATGTGACTTCATGTGTATCCTCATGTAACGCTGTGCCGCAAACTGTTTATCACAATAAGGGCAGACGTGAATTTTTGATGGCGAACCACAAATTTCCTTGTGAGCCCTCATGCGGAATTCCCGAGTGCACCTATACCCGCAGCTCTCGCACTGAAATATCGGTTCTTTGTGCTCACGTTGGTGTATGGAACACGCGGACTCAGTGTTAAATCCCTCGCTGCAAAGACTGCATAAATATCTGTGCGATGACTTATGCAGCTTCACATGAAAGTCGCGGTACTGTCTGTTTTTGAAAACCTGACCACACACCTTACAACTGAAATTAAGATGTATGGGTGTTGTCCCGTGGCTTAGCGGGACAAATTTACCCGCACCAGCGTTTTCCAACATTCGTTCAATGCTTGTATGTCTTTCGCTCGGGATTGGTTCCAGTTTTATTTCCGATTTTAGATAAACTTCGTTCACATTTGTTTCAAACGAATCACACTGTTTTGCATCGTTTTGTGCTCCATCCTTTAATTTCAGCAATTCATTATTATCCTGAAAGAAGCGTTCACTACTTCTCCGATCAATGGGGTCGTCTCTTGATTTATCCATGTTTATTTCAGAATCACTGGGATCTGAATATACTGGAACACCATATTTTGCATAGGCCCGTTGACTTCTGGAGGTCAAGTTGCGTTTTGTAAAATTGATTGGTTCATTTCTGTTCTTTTCGTCCTGTTCACTTCCTGCTGAACCAGACGCATCACTGTTTGTATCATGCGACAAGTTTAATAAATCAACACGAGTGCTGGAGAGTGACCCTGTATCGTAAAAAGTTTTTCCGCTTCCCTCCGACAAACCTTTGGGCATTTGCGAAGGAGAGCCACTGAATTCAGCGCTTTTGCTTTCAAAATCTTTCCGTCTCGGAGATAAATAAACTTCTGATTCATCATTGGTATGAGTGATATTTTCAGCCTGACCATCTTTGCCCAAACTTGTGTTAGACTCGGAGAAATAACTGTGCCAGAATTTTTTTGTCCTCAAAGAAAAGTCTACCAAATCGTCACTGAAAGCAGGAGGCATTTGTGGCAGAAAGGCATGTTTTGGAAAATCGTGGGATTGAAAATATCTATTGTATGCATCGGAACCAGGATCCAACAACTCTTCACACGCTTTATTTGTTCGCTTCCGTATTAAAACATGACCTTTCGTTATATCACAGTTTTCTTGCAACGTATTTTGATTTCCATCAACGATTCCCGATTCGCTGGTTGCCCTGTAGCTATCCATGATCGGTTTTAGTTTTTCCATTTTCCACGTAAAATCCATAGGAATGCTGTCACTTTCATTTTGTTTGAGTTCATTGCCAGGCGACACAGTCATGTGACCAGGACCTGGAATGAAACCAAGGTCCAAAATAAGTTCAAAATTAGCAAAATAGTCACTTTGCGTATTAGAATGATTATGCTCGGCTAAATGTCTCACTGCTGCATATATGCCTAGCCACTTGTACCAATATGCGTATGCTAGCTCAGATGTTTTTATTTATATATCTCTTGAAAATGCGTCCACGATTATAGCCACTATCACGTGCATCCCGGCCTTGAGTGCAACCTACTCAATATGTGAGGTCATTATAGCTACAAAGTTTAACAATCAGTTGTATCAATTCCACACCACTAAATATACAAATCCTCGAAAATCAACCACAAACATTTTTATATTTCTCAAAAGGTCTTATTTCTTTCGTTATACACATCTAAAAAATAATAATAAAAAATCGTGGATTCATTTTCCATTCCTTTACTTTCCAATTTTATCAAAAAGGGCAGCTTTACAAATAAATCTGATTTCATTTAAACATATTTTACTGCCATATATGTTCAACCAATGCAAATGAAATCGGGTCGGGCCACAATTAACATGTCGCTAGTTGTCAATCATTTACCCATTTCAACCAATCAAACCAGAATGATACCTCCGACAGACAACAGCACGTGTATAAAACATGTGCAACTATGTTATATAAACTATTGTCAATATACTCTGACATCAACAATAGGGCGGAGATATCAAAGTACTGGCGACATGTCAATTGCTTACCACATTAGTTTTACGCCCCTTTCCTTCCACAAAAAATACCATGGATCATTTTAAACAAATACTTAGAAGTATACAATTTTGCAAGAGTTTTAAAGAATAAAAATGTCACAAGAGAATAATATTTGTTTACACTAACACCCCCTCATCACAAAACAATCACCAGAAGTCTGTATCAAGATATTACACTTCTTGCTATATTCAGAATTCTAGGAATTTCATTGGTTGAGAGCGGTCACATGATGATCCCCTATTTTGTTATGCAGGGTATCGGTAAATAAATGGGCATCAGAGTAATATGACTCAGATCCACAACCTAACACTACAACTATTTAAAACATAAATTGTAAATTTCTGCACTTTTGATACCATTTGACGTCACGACGTCGTAACATGGACAACACAACATCCCCAGTTGATATATTGTTATTTCCCCCATTATTCAGTGTACAATTATGACTTATAATGAATTTGATTTGTAACTAAAATGATGCTCGACACAATAAATCAATTTGTTTTGTTACTGATCCCCTACAGAAATATGTGTCAGTACGATTTGGTGACTCCCGCATATTTCCTTAGGGGGTCTGTGTAGAAAAAAAATGTATCAGATTATTCTTATTATTATAACTTATACCCTTAACCCAAGACATATATATAATTGACTGTTCTTCCTTTGAATTAAGACCATTCCATTTATGTGACAAAGGGGTGTTTTGGGGAAAATGACTGATAAGCAGCCAGACATTGTAAACCCTGATCAGCCTGCGATCTGGGTTTACAATGGACACAAAGCTATTATAGTCATGCTTAGCGGGTGAAGGGTTAATTAATTATCATACTATAAAACCTTCCATTCCAACAGACAGAACAAGAAATCATTATTATTATTATATGCCAGGTTTAATACACAGCAGGAAACAATATCCTATATTCTGTGTTTTGGTTCATTTGTCTTGCTTGCTGGGTTTGAATACAGTCCATACAGCGCATTTTTGTTCCGTCAAAGAGCGGTGGATTACTCATTTTTATGGGAGGAAAAAACACCTTGGCCAGTGTCGACTTCAAGGACATTTAGTATTGTGTATAATGTTTGTTTGAATGCTGTTTTATGTCATTTTTAGCACATTTTAGGCCATATATGACGATCATTTTTTTTTTTATATAATTTCGACCGTCATATATGACCTAACGTGCTTAAAATGACTTGCGTTGCCGGCCACGTGCTTATTTCAGCAAGGACAATCTAACTAAAGACAGGCGGTGCAATCCTTCACGACTTATGGAGCAGACTTTTTTTTTAATTATTTAAATTCAATAAAAAGGGTATAACACTGCATTTAATTATTGTAAAGGTAGAATGTATTGAACATCATGACATAGGTCAATATTCTGCCAAATTTTGAACAAGGTTAGGTTACAGGATCAACTTTCATGAAAAAATGCATATTTTTGCCAAAATGTAAGTCAGCAAGTTATCGGACATGTTACGACATTCCTTGGGGGAAGATGAAGATGTGTGTGTAGTTACATGAACACGGGTCAAATACTTGTTAGGTAGGTTGCAGATTAAGGAATGACAGATGGAAGATGAAGAAAGTGTCTGACTTGATAAGCAGACGACACAAAAAGTGCAGTAAAAAAAAATGCAATTGAAGTACAATCAAAGATGAGATTTAAAGGAAAACCCGGAAATATGGCGGCCTGATGCAGATTGCCTGGCAAGTGCAATATGGGTGCGGGTCGGTGACCTTTACAAATCTGATTGCTCGCCGCTTGCCCAACTGAACGTTTCCATTCTAAATCAAATCAAGTGGCAAACTCGTCTAATCAAAATCATAAATGAACAGAACTGCCCGTTGTTTTTCACCGACAGCTATTATTAATACAACCAACAACTTTCGGTACAATCAACGTTCTCGTCACAGGCAGCTTAATCGGTGTCATTATTTCAATAAACAACTGACTGACCCACACGTGCATTTCACACCAGTGGAAAACAACACAGTAGTGCAATTATCCAGGTGTAACACACTGTAAAACATGTATCCATCGTCCAAAGAAATCGCAGCAATCAAGTCTTTGACCTTCCAACCATAAAACATAGTGCGATTAAAAACCTCGCCAAATAAACGTCATTTGAACTTTTGACCAATCAAATACAGAAAACACTTTATTAATTTACAAATGTAATGTGTCAAAAGAATGATTGGCACACCCACATGACATTTTGTAAAGAAAAATGCTTTTTTTTTATTACTAGAAGCTCTTGTTTATATTTGCGATTTTATGATGTATTAAGTGTCTATTTTTAGTAGGAGAGTGATACAGAATCAGAAAACATATATCATGGTTTCATAAGTATACAGGATTAATGGATTCTAAAGAAACAATACATTTGAAGTTGTTAAGAAGGACAAGAGAAATGGGCCACTTGCAGAATAGGCTATTTACATGATGTAACTCCAAAATTTGAATATTCTTAACTTGAATTCAGTCCATGCAGCACCTTTTTGTTCCATCCAAGAGCGGTGGATCTCTCAATTTATGGGAGGAAAAAACACCTTGGTCAGTGACCTTGGTCAGTGTTGAATGCAATGTGACAAATCATCCTAAATGTCACTGTGACTCATGGATCAAAACGATTGTCCTTCATGGTAGATTAATCACAGTCCTCCAAAATAAAAAATAAAAGCTGGGGTTGAACACCTGTCATTTAAAACACTGTCCATATCTGAGGTGGTTTTAAAACTGCTTGGCCGATCGAGATGAATAGCAGTTTTATATGAAGTATGGACATTTAGGTCACAAAATACCACACAAAAACACAAGGGAGCACAAATGCAAGCGTGTGAAACCTACTTCTTATAAATCTCATAAAACTACCAATATGCAATTTCAAAACTATTGTCGCGCTGCAGTTAAATCGTGGTAAAGGGTGATTTTTCAGAAAAGCGCTCTGCATGTACTAAGTTAAAACAGAATTTGTAAAGCAGTTCATCTTTAGCACTGTAAATTAGAAATTTGATTTTTGAGAAAGTGCTGTGATCTAAACTTCAGGAGATATAACAAAGAAATGAACTAAAGCTTCTACAATGGCCCTACAGTTCCTGCAAATCCTTCTTAACCACTGCGTGTAAAAGCTCAATGACTTCAACTGCGGGCATCTCACATTTTATTATGGTATCCTCAAAACAACCACAATAAATCAATAACATTCAGGAATGGTATACTTTGGAATGTAATTGTCTCAAAAAAAAATTCATACCAAATCCTGTAATTGTACAATGGGCCATGATTAAGTACAAATAAGAAAAGCCAACACACATGTGACTGCAACAAATCCCCACAGATGTGTCAACATTTTACTGTCCAACCGCGAGAGAATTTGATTAGTCAAATAAATTATATGTGTGGTTCAAAAAAAATCTAATTAAATCATGTTTTCTCCCTGTTCTGTTTTAAAAGTATCGAGTGAAAAAAAAAAGAAGACAAATTATAAAATAAAAGTTTTATAAAATAAAATAGTTTCTCTACCTACCCTTGTTTTTATTAGCATGTAATAGGAACCACACATATTCTTTTATTTGGCCTTAATATATTTGTTAAAACTCCACTGATGAAATAATAACTAAATTCCATATATAGTCCAAAAGAGAATTTGACATGAAAAGAAGATTTCAGTTTCTATACCAGTCAAAAGTAAAGAATAATTTCTCTTGCCTTTCTGACTAGCGAGACAAAGCACTCCTAACTTCAATGCAAGAGCTATCAGGGATGTGTTCAGAGCTATCAGGGATGTGTTCAGAGCTATCAAGGATGTGTTCAGAGTTATCAGGGATGTGTTCAGAGTTATCAGGGATGTTATCAGGGATGTGTTCGGAGCTATCAGGGATGTGTTCAGAGCTATCAGGAATGTTTTCAGAGCTATCAAGGATGTGTTCAGAGTTATCAGGGATGTGTTCAGACTTATCAGGAATGTGTTCAGAGTTATCAGGGATGTGTTCAGACTTATCAGGAATGTGTTCAGAGCTATCAGGGATGTGTTCAGAGTAATCAGGAACGTGTTCAGAGCTATCAGGGACGTGTTCCGAGTTTATATATCAGGGATGTGTTCAGAGGTATCAGGGATGTGTTCAGAGCTATCATGGATGTGTTCAGAGTTATCAGGGATGTGTTCAGACTAATCAGGAATGTGTTCAGAGTTATCAGGAATGTGTTCAGAGCTATCAGGGATGTTATCAGGGATGTGTTCAGAGCTATCAAGAATGTGTTCAGAGCTATCAAGGATGTGTTCAGAGCTATCAAGGATGTGTTCAGAGTTATCAAGGATGTGTTGAGAGTTATCAGGGATGTTATCGGGGATGTGTTTAGAGTTATCATGGATGTGTTCAGAGTTATCAAGGATGTGTTCAGAGTTATCATGGATGTGTTCAGAGTTATCAGGGATGTGTTCAGAGTTATCAAGGATGTGTTCAGAGTTATCAATCAGGGATGTGTTCAGAGCTATCAGGGATGTGTTCAGAGTTATCAATCAGGGATGTGTTCAGAGTTATCAGGGATGTGTTCAGAGTTATCAAGGATGTGTTCAGAGTTATCAAGGATGTGTTCAGAGTTATCAATCAGGGATGTGTTCAGAGTTATCATGGATGTGTTCAGAGTTATCTAGGATGTGTTCAGAGTTATCAATCAGGGATGTGTTTAGAGTTATCATGGATGTGTTCAGAGTTATCAGGGATGTGTTCAGAGTTATCAGGGATGTGTTCAGAGTTATCAAGGATGTGTTCAGAGTTATCAATCAGGGATGTGTTCAGAGTTATCAAGGATGTGTTCAGAGGCATCAGGGATGTGTTCAGAGTTATCAGGAATGTGTTCATAGCTATCAGGGATGTTATCAGGGATGTGTTCAGAGTTATCAGGGATGTGTTCAGAGCTATCAGGAATGTGTTCAGAGCTATCAAGGATGTGTTTAGAGTTATCAGGGATGTGTTTAGAGTTATCAGGAATGTGTTCAGAGTTATCAGGGATGTGTTCAGAGTTATCAGGAATGTGTTCAGAGCTATCAGGGATGTGTTCAGAGTTTATATATCAGGGATGTGTTCAGAGTTATCAGGGATGTGTTCAGAGCTATCAAGGTTGTGTTCAGAGTTATCAGGGATGTGTTCAGAGCTATCAGGGATGTGTTCAGAGCTATCAGGGATGTGTTCAGAGCTATCAAGGATGTGTTCGGAGTTATCAAGGATGTGTTTAGATTTATCATGGATGTGTTCAGAGTTATCAGGGATGTGTTCAGAGTTATCAATCAGGGATGTGTTCAGAGTTATCAAGGATGTGTTCAGAGCTATCAGGAATGTGTTCAGAGCTATCAGGGATGTGTTCAGAGTTATCAAGGATGTGTTCAGAGCTATCAGGGATGTGTTCAGAGTTATCAAGAATGTGTTCAGAGTTATCAGGAATGTGTTCAGAGTTATCAGGGATGTGTTCAGAGCTATCAGGAATGTGTTCAGAGCTATCAGGGATGTGTTCAGAGTTATCAGGGATGTGTTCAGAGCTATCAGGGATGTGTTCAGAGTTCATAAACTTGTGGAGGCCTATTCCATTAAAACATACCCGGGACCCCAACAAGGCAAATTAATAAACATCTATGGGTGAACCCTATTTTCTGAAGTTTGGTTCCTTAAACTCAATTCTGCGCGAGTGTTCATTTTCAAAAGTGCCTTCCTGGGGTCCCATGCATGATTTAACTTGTTTCTCAATTCAACTGCGATGATGTGCGTCTTATGACGCAAGCCTTGTTACCTGTACTTTATCACAGACCAGTGTGTATTTTGACAATGATGCCTCCTCTATCACAGTTGAAGTCACTGAGCATGTATATTGCATGTGAAATAAGAACTAACCTGTAATATCACTTCTCCTTGCAGATGTGTTGACCGTGCCACTGGGAGGGGCACTCCTTTCCAGATCATCTGAAATACATTGCAAAAAAGGTCATTTTATATTACATACTACAAGGATTTACCGAGATTTATGACAGACTAAAAAGTGATAATAACTACATCATTTGTTTATGCGGATGCATTTTCACCAGGGATAGAAATCTCATACTGAAACACACATGGTAATGAAACTCTATATACATCATCCTTTGTTCACTGTATATATATCATCCTTTGTTCATTGTTCTGTGACCCCGTGTGGTTCCCGGGGGCCCCCGTTTGGTCACGTGGCAAAGAATAGGGCCACTGGATCCCTTTGGAGGGGTAGAATCCCCACAAATTCATGTTCATTTTATCATTTTTTGTTCATGTTCATTAAAGGTCTTCATCATGATCCCTGCATTGTTTCAGGTGCTATCTTGCTCGCATCAAAAGAGCAGTGGCAGAACAACAATAAACGTAGCTCCAGCGTAAATGGAGTTTCTCTGATAGAATTTGCAGCAACTCTGCAGTTCAGGGTGAGAAGGTTCTAGGCCCATTTTCCATATTTTATCTCGATGTACATGGAAGATGAGCCTGGCATGTTCATGCCTGTTAGGCGCCATATAACTTTTTCATGTGTTGGTGCGCCTTAAAACCCCAATTCAATTAAATTCATTGTTCTGTGAAATAGGTTTGTATTTTACTGATTTCAAACCAACGCAGCGTGGTCTAGTGGTAGAGCCAGGGTTCAAATTTAACACTTATTTTAATACTTGCTAAAAGCAAGTAGATTTTTGCAGACTGCAAGTAGAAAGTATGATCTTGCTGAAGTTTTCAAGTAATAAAAGAAACCCACTAGGTCTGTCTACATTTTTCAATGACCATATCTGTCCAACTTAGTTAAGTACTGTAGATGGATATAAGTAAGTATAATTATACATTATTACATTCCTGCACCTAGCTGAGTGTGAAAATGTCATTATTTACATGTATAGCAATCCTTCTAAAATGAAATGAGGTTTTAAATTATTAATGCAAGTAAATTTATTAAAATAGCAAGTGGCTAAAAATATTAAATTTGATTCCTGAGAGCATCCACCTTACATGCGGGAGGTTGTGGGTTCAGTCCCCAGCCCTGTCATACCAAAAACACACATACATATTTCAGTTATGAATCAAGTGCAAAAAAAAAAAAGCGTCCTAAATTTCCATATGTAACTTTGTAAATGCCCCAAGCTGTTTTTCCAATTGAATACATTTTATATTCGACTATTTTCTCCCTTATTTGGTGATTTATTACATTCTAATTTCAAAATCATTCCAGTTTCTACCCACAAAACATTGCACATTCCGCATACACCCATTAATATTAAGGTTGACAGTTCCAGGATTCTTTTCTGGAAACTGAGGACACTTCTAAAATTGAACTGAATTGAATGGAATAAAACTGAAGAAAAAAATTGTAATTTGTGGGAAATTTGGTATTTTTTAGGAAATTGTTATGCAAGTTAATGGAAACTATAAACTATTATTAAAAGTGCATCAATGTACATGTTTGGTATCATTTTATTAATTGAAGGAGTATAACCTCGGCTACATGTTGTAAGATATTGAAACAATGACAGAATGTAAGAATCTTTCATGGATATATGGTCAAGATGGTCAATTCCAATATGAGGTCAAATCGTTTTTATCGGAACTGCCGCGATGCAGAGGTTCAAATTAAAAACAGTTATAACGAGGGTTGGAATTTCCTATCTGAACCGGACAACCATGATTGATTCTTTTTCTTGCATATCACTGAAATTGTGTGCGTTGACATTGCCAATTGCTGATGTTTTTGCATGTTTATTTACACAATGACATCATGTAAAATGCGGATAACCTTATCGGTATAAAAATATATATTACCAGCATCATCCTCCATATCCTGATAAGCATCTTCACCATCGTCGTCGTCGGCATCTACAAGAAATGTGTGTTGTTGTTGAACAAATGAATACAACAATTATTGCAGGTCGAGCTCTGTAATTTTTATTTATTAAAACACTGTAAGTAATCAATTAGAGAATAATCCGTAGTGCTTAAAATTTTAACAAGGCCTAATTTAACAGACGGATGTAAAAAGGACAAAGCACCTTCTCATAAGCTCACCTGAAAGTAGAGCTTAAACTCACCTGCCAGCAGAGCTTAAACTCACCTGCCAGTAGAGTTTAAACTCACCTGCCAGTAGAGCTTAAAACACCTGCCAGTAGAACTTAAAACACTTGCCAGTAGAGCTTAAACTCACCTGCCAGTAGAGCTTAAAACGCCTGCCAGTAGAGCTTAAAAGTATAAAAGCTATCAATTATAATATTCAACGGTCTTTTTAATAGAGATCTCATTACGTTTCGTTTATAAAGACTTTTAGGTATGTCAATTGAGAATGGACAGTTGAATGACAAAATCTGTACTGAAGGATTGAATTCAATATTTTGATCTTTCTACTAGCTATGAAAAACATTAGTCTAGTTTAAAGTGTGGGACACAGGGCTGCTTGCTAACTTAAACAAGCTAATGTTGTTCATGGCTCATAGAAAGATCGAAATATAGAATTTAATCCTGATATTTACATTATGCTTTTTCAAACTTAAATAAAGTATGTATGTTTTATTTGTGTTAAAAAATAGTGTTTAAAAGCTGTAATACGTACTGTTGGAACAGCTGTGCTGCCAACGCTGCACGCTTTTTTTATAGCAACTTTAATATGGCAATTACATCACTCAAACAAAACAAGATCATCAGAAGAATTAACTGCAAATTGTTTGTTTTAGCTCCATCCCAAAATTAAATGTTGTTTACTGGGAATTGAGGCGCAAAACATGACACAATAGTTTATGGCAGGCAAGTGCAGTAGAAATGTAAATATTGGTTTGTAAATATGCAGCACCAAGGGCATGAAACACAGCTCCTACCTTGGATTTCGCTATTGGAGTCACTGTCCATGTCTGCTTTGGTTGTCGTCCGTGAAGGCACAGAGCGGCGACGACTCCTAGTGAACGAAGCTTCAGAACTAGCATGTTGCTGCCGCTTGGCTGGCAAGGCTGTAGTAAAAACACTGTATATCATTTCTAGCGAGAGAAATTTTAAAATGTTTTTTTTGTTTTATTTATTTGTCGTTATTGCCAGGGGTTAGGCTAGAGGCAATCTGGATTAGTTAATTTGTTGTCAATCCAAATACAAATGAAATGGGTTTTTTCGTCCTATAAACACATCATATTTGGTTATATTGGGACAGCAACCCAGGGCTGTACAAATAATTGCTTTTAATAGTCACTAGTCAGTAACTACTGACCATGTCAAAAGTGACTAGTCCCAAAAATATTGTCATTGATCTTTTTTGTTGATTTCTCAAAATGTTAAATCTGCTTACAATGTCTGGCTGCTGATCAGTCATTTCCCACAAAACACCCCTTTGTCATATAAATGGAATGGTCTTAATTCAAAGAAAGAGCAGTCCATTACATATATGTAGGGGGTTAAAGGAAGAAGATCATGTCTATGTTTTACTTCTAAGGGGGTACTCACTAGTCGTGTCCCTGGAATGAATTGAAGGTGGCTGTCGTCCCGGCGGGGTTGGGGTGATATCCTTATGTACTGAAGGTGGGCGAGGCCCTGGCATCCCGGAGTTGACATCTGCATGATGTGACGCTGGACTTGGCCCGGGCATCTGAGATCCGACCTCTTTAGAAGCATCCCTGTCCCCATGCTCCCTCTTTACCACAACTGTGTCGTCATTGCCTATGTGCTCTAGCTCATCGTGATTAACCGGCGAGAAATCGCCACCTGCTCCAGAAATATATCGTGTTTATATAGAGTTTAATAACCAGTGTTTTTGAGATACTGAAAATATCTCCCTCGATAGAGAAATGGCCCCGATATAAGAACTCGTGCGAGTTTAATAACCAGTGTTTTTGAGATACGGGAAATATCTCCCTCTTAGAGAAATGGCCCCGATATAAGAACAAGTGCGGAGAACGAGTTCTTATATCGGGGCCATTTCTCTATCGAGGGAGATATTTTCAGTATCTCAAAAACACTGGTTATTAAACTATATATTACATAATTTAAAACAATATTTTATTAATATTTCTAATGATTCACGCCTTTTTACACCAGTTTGCACGAGAACGCCAAGGCGAAGTTACGTTCCAAAACAAGTGGAACCGGAACTCTTCGTTTATTCCGTTATCGTTATTTCCTAGTGGCGGAATCTGACGACGACGTCCGTAAAACAATCGGAACGTCATTTGGCATTCCCGCCACTGACAGAAAAGGCCGAGCAATGTTCCCCACTGGGAGATATTTCCCAGTAGAGCCAACGAGTAGATATAGCTTTTCTTTTCCCAGTATTTCCTATACAAATCACAGACAAATATGTAATAAATTATTAAGTATTACCGATATCCGACACCAAAATAAGCAATTCAAACGGAGTTGTTGTTGAGGTCAACCATAAGATGCTGTTTCCCCACTTACGACTATTTATAGCATTTTTTTACCAAGAGAGCCGTAGTTGCAATTTTTTATAACAGATGGGAATGTTGTTTTGGAGTCTTACCCTCCACAGTGTTTTTTTTCCCTTATATAAGTGGTACCGAAAAACGATACCATTCCCAATGGCAAAAAGTATGTCCCAATTGGAGTATATAGGTGTATATCAACATAGGGGAGGATAATGAAATACTACAAGAGAATGTATACATCGTTATGTGATCTCAAATTATTTAAACACATTGGCCCAGTTGTTCAATCCTTGGTTAGTGTAAACTTTCAAAGTCAATTTCCTCATAAAAATGTTTTGTACAACCAAAAGTTTTTAATTCGCATATCTTCTTAACTTCAAGCTTTCACCTGCTCAATCGCTGGTAGAAAAATTGACTTATCAGAAATTCAGAGATTTGAAATTTTGGGTCAAGTTAACTGATCTTAGATAAAACTGGGCCAATAATGCTTTTGCTCGATTGTAAAAAATTCCCAATTTAAGGCAAACCGATGCAAATTTTCCCAAATCACTGCTCCAAGCCAGTTAAAGTACTATAGGAATGTATTAGATAGTCAGAATAGGCCATTTATTCCGGATTCCTTAGTCCTACGTATTCTTCCCCTCTCTCTGAGACGGCTCTAAATAACCTTTACTGGGTTGATGAGCCATAAACATTCAATTCTATAAGAGAGATCAGTAATCCTCATACCTGTACAATATCTATAAAACTGCTCCTTTAGCCTTGGCACAAACTGTTCATTCTGCAGAAACCCCTCCCCCTTGGCGGTTGCTAGGTGACCAGGTATGTCCTCGTCGACACTCGTTGTTATGACGATAGCTTCCTCACCAGTGTCCGACAATCTCTGCAGCTTAAAATGGAGAGGTAATTTTTTTTAAATCTAACCAATATGAACACATGGGAGATAACGGAAGAGGTCCAAAGAGAGATAATTCACAATTTTTATTGATCCATGAAACAGACATCGCAAACTAAGCATGTGTATCGATAAACAACAGGAGAAGCACTGCCAGTATATTCTTTTACTGCTGTTAACAAAAAAAAAGACAATAGATGTGATTAAATAACGATGGCTCAAATCGGTGCCCCAAGAGTCAAGTAATTTCCATTTTGTTATGGATCAGGTACATGTAACATCTTTAAGAGCTTTGTGTACAGATTTCTTAACCATGTTAACAGTGCGTACATCATGTCATGGCAAATCAGTAAACTAGAAAGACAAAGTACCAGGCAAACACTGCAATAAACATGAAAATTCTGGTTTTGATGAAAACAGAATGAAAATTAAATTTGAACCTCTGGCAGCTACTTTGCACAAAAAAACAACAACCCCAAACTGTAGTATAAAAGTAAACAAATTATTTCCATGAACTTAATAACTTAATCCAGTAACAACACTGAATGTCCTAACCTTTTCTCTCCAAAGTTGTAATATATTATAAAAACATTTATATAACCTACCAGACAGTGTATTTCATACTTGAGGAGTATTTTCAAGGCCCGTTTGAACTCGACACTGTCAGTAGACAAACTCTCCATGGACTGTGTGATGTTGTGTGTCATGATGCCAGCATCCTGATGACAACAAACGCTGGGCAAACTGAAACACAAATAACCGAATAACAAGCAGCTTAAGCAGGGCAGGAAAATGTGTTGCTGCGTTACTCGTCCTACGTAATATCTGAATGGTCAAACTGATAAACTGTTTAAGAATTTATCTGAATTTCTACTCATCCTGCATCAATGAGCTCTTGTCATGGTGATCGGTCGAGTGGAATTTTCGTGCCCTCAGGGCTTTTTTCCACAAAATTGGGAAGAGGCCTGTCCATTTTGGGAAAAATGAACGCGCTTATTTCTCATTTTGGGAAAAATACAAGGTTTCATAAATTAAGTAAATATGACATTAATATACTTTATTTATATAGTCTTCCATTATTTACCATTATTATTAACTTTTCCAAGTCGGAATTTACTTAGCAGCCAAAAACACACTGAAGAATTCATGCTTTTTCTCAAATTCTGAGAGACTGCTGTTTTCCGATTGGGAAATATTTCTGCCACAGTTGGGAAAAAACAGTCCAATTTTCTGTTGGGAAGAGGCCCTTTACAGGCCTGTATTATATAAGGTAAAAAAGCCCTGGCCCTGATAAGGATATAGTTGATATAATCGAGGCCTTTTCAGGACATAAAAAGCTTTTCTTTTATTTATTTTGTTTTTGTTTTGTTTTTTCGTGTGATTTTTTAGGACCAAAGGAACATGTAGAGAGGGAAAAGCTGGAATAATCAAAAAGGCGGAAACTGAGTCATTAACTTTCAACAGGCGTATAGTGTCAGGTCGACATTGTTTTTCATCAAGTTTTTTTTCCAAGAAAATAGGGAAAAGGCCTAGGCCTGCTGATTTTAGGAAAAAGAAGCGTGAGATGTCAAAATTGGGGAAAAGATTGTCAATTTTCATTTTCTAAGGGAAAGTTGTTTTGACTTTTATTAAAATGCATGCTTTAGGTATAATATTAATCAAGTATTGAATTTAGCAATGATTTTAGCACGCAAACAACTGAAAGTCTCACTTTTCTTTTAATTGGAAATTGTTTTACCCATACTTGGGAAAGTATAGAGTTTTGCAATTGGGAAGCGGGTGAATTTGGCGTAGGTTAAAAAAGCCCTGCTTTCAACAGGGGTATGCAGTGTCAGGTCGACATAATTTTTTTTATAATTTATTCCCATACAGTGTCGGATCGTATTTTTTCTATAGTTCAGTTGTTTTCAATTAGGTATCTAGGTTGTTTTTTCATTTCCTTTTTTTTTCTTTCTTTTTTTCCCCCATGTGGTTTGGACGATGTTAAAGGTATCTTTAACTTTGTCAAGTACAGTTGGTGCCACACGTTGGTTCAACTGACATAATTAGGCTACCCATAATCCTTGGCCATGTATGTACCTTTTAACAAGGCGGCACTAACAACAGGTTTAAGACGCGGAATTTTTTCTAGTTATTTCTGTCTAAATAACCCACCGATGTATTAATAATCAACAGCAGAATAGTAAAATTTGTTACAAATAACGATTAATTAAAAATATAATACTACTTTCCAGTATAATAATTACTAATTGAATTTTATGTTCAGTCGCCGCGAAGCCTGTAATATACCGCCATATAATTATCGTGACCCAGTATACATTATGCGGGCATTTGAAGTTTCCCAAAACAAAAGTAAAACTGTCTTCTGCTTCGATTTTTTTAAAGTTATTAAATAATAATGCATTAAAATGACTGCAATAAGAAAAAGTTGCACCTTGCATTTCGCGTAGCTGATTCCCACGCCGAGTAGTTTTAACTAAACTCTCTGCGTAATCAGGCAATTTGTAAATTCCTCGCTCGACATGAAAGAGTAAAGCGTGGGTTTCGAGTGACCTAAATATATTATATAAGTTATGCACAAAACGGGGCCCTGTCCCAATTTGAGTAAACTGATTTTTGCACTTATTTTGCTCTTAGTAATGGGTTTTAAACCAGTCTATTTTCACGGCTATCATTATATAACGACGTTTTTCATTGGACTAGAGATCGAGCACGTCTTAACGAACCAAATGAATTTAACGGACCGCATTGAAACGTGAATGATCCCAGGTGGACGTACATTTTCTGGTAAGAACTTCCAACATTGACTAAATAGCTGTAAATGGAGAAATATTCATGTTTACTCCCTTCAGAACTTGCAGCATTCGACTAAATATGTTCTATATTGATATTCTTTTTCATTCCCTTCAGAACTTGCAACATTGAACGTGTCCAGATTTAAAAAAAGAAAGAAAAATACATAATTCACCAACACGATCTGTGTCCACATTTCTAAAAACTTGATATTTTACCCCCCAAAAGAATTCCAAACCCCTTTTTCTATATATTTGGCCCCAAAGGAAACCCTTTCCCCGGAATATACCTTCCATATATCACATTATAAAACTTCTTAAATGAGAGGACACATCGCCTTGTAGAGCCGTGTTCACTTGAAGAAAAAAAAAAGACACTTTTCTTAGGAAAAACATACATTTTTAAAATGTGGACACGCAGCCTTATAGAGAGAGATGTGTCCACTTGAGAAAAAAGACACTTTTCTTAAATGTGGACACGCAACCTTATAGGGCTGTGTCCACTTGAGAAAAAATGCATTTTTTAAAGAAAAAACACATTTTTAAATGTGGACACACGGCCTTATAGGACTGTGTCTACCTAAGAAAAGTGTGTTTTCCAAAAGTGGACACGGCCCTATAAGGCGGTGTGTCCACATTTGAAAAAAGCAGTCTGCGAAATTAACTTTTGGACTTGGTTTCAACAAAAATTGGTTGCCCGAAATGTTTTTTTTAAAACCTGAAGGCTTTATTACTCGAATGATATATGTAAACAAAGCAAAACATGATATCTTCACAATATTTATTCATTACTCATTCTTTTGTATACAAAGAAAGAAGATTGTCTACGTCTTTCTGATAAGTCACAGTTATCATTAGAGTCATCATAATATTTGACTGTTCATGTTTTTTATAGTGTCAATCCGCATGCAAGAACACCCCTTTACAAAGGAACCATCAGTGTCTAATCCTGTCTGTGCAACAAGGGCACTGCATTTTACCATCTTTGGTACATTTGTCACTCTCGACCAACTTGCCAAGAAGAAACGAAATTTCTGTCTCTTTTGGCTTCGTAACGCTTACTTGACTTTTGTTTGGACTCTTTCACTGGTTTACCAGGAATGGCACCCGTCACCTACCGCAATATTGACATTTTGTGACAAGCGGAAACACATTTTTAGCGATGCATGCGCTAAATTAGCATATTGATGATAGTTATTTAATTCTCATTGGATTGAATAATTCACGAACCGTTCGTGCATAATTGTAATTTCCGTTGCTCTATCGATCGGAACTATTCGCCAATTTTCGTACCGGTAAATGTGGATTCCCGAGTGACGGAATCCGATGAGGCAGTTCCTATTGGTTGCTCTTGGTTGCTAGGAATTCGGCAAAAAACGAGGTCGTTACCTGTTGTGAGCTTCCACAGAGGGATAAAATTAATTGATCAATACCTCTTAGCGTTTATACCGGTGTCACAGTAATTTTCTCAACATCAATGAAAAAGCCAAAATTGTGTTTCCTGTTTGACTTTTATACTTATTCTGATTGACAAATAGTTTTGTGCTTTCAGAAATTGTGGGAATACGTGGTTGTCCTGTTTGTAAATTAGTTGTCCCGGACAACCGCTAATTTCGCAGACTGAAAAAGTATGTTTTTCTTTAGAAAAGTGTATTTTTTTCCTAAAGTGGACACGGCTCTCTAAGGCCAGTTTTTAAAAATATATGTTTTTATTAAGAAAAGTGTGTTTTTCAAAATGTGGACACGGCTCTATAAGGCGACGTGTCCTCTTACTTTAGAAGTTTAATAATGTGATACATGGAAGGTATATTCCGGGGAAAGGGTCTCCTTTGGAGCCAAATATATAGAAAAAGGGGCTTGGAATACTTTTGGGGGTAAAATATCACATTTTTAGAAATGTGGACACAAATCATGTTGGTGAATTATGCATTTTTGTGTTGTTTTTTAATCTGGACACGTTCGATGTTGCAAGTTCTGAAGGGAATGAAAAAGAATATAAATTATCTCAATTTAAAAGTTATTCTATCAAGGTTGCTGTATCTGAAGGGAATGAAAACTTTTTTATATGGAAATATAGCTCTTTTTGTAGTTATAAGGAAATATCAGAACGCACCAAAGTAGTAAATTTTCTACGGACTAGGCCTATGTCCTTGTGATGACACAATTGTAAAGGCATTCATTTCATTCATAAAATTGTTGACTGCGTCCCTTGCAGAAGCGATATAGTTCATTCATCGAGATTATGGTTCGTAAACCAGAATGTTATCGCGCGCTTATTAGTTTAAATTGACCAATCAAAACAATTGTTGCATAATTCTGACTGGTTTACCTCGATGTTGTCTGCTAAGCTGGCCGTGTCGGAGAAATAGGAAAAAGTGCAGTTGCCAACATAAATTGCGTATTTCGAACATAAAACGATCCTTAAAGGTAATTTTATTGACGCAGTAACACTACACTTGTATTAGTGGTACGTTTTATGTTTCGTCTCCTCCAGAATCACCAACTTTTTCCAAAATGATCGATCGATGTTGAATTTTTTTTTTTTAAAAAGGGTCAATTTCAGAAGATGGTCCAATACGTCTTGGTCTAAAAACGTTTAAACATGGCAATAAATCTTTTTTTTTATCTTTTTTTAACATGTGGACACACCGCCTTATTTGAACGTGTCCACTTTTCAATATTACGTAGCAAAAACATAACAAAAAACACTTTTAGTGACTTTAAAAAAAGTCTCAAAATCAGTTTACTCAAATTGGGACAGGGCCCAAAAAGGTCTTATTCAATATATTGAAAAGAGAAAAAAGCACAAGTAAGAATGCATTTTTGCAAGTGGGTAAAAAGGTTAAATTGTACCCCTGAAATACACGAAAACTAAGCCTACCAGAAGTGGCATAGATCTGCAACACGTTTCTGAACTCTTTTTTTGTACAATTTTTGCCGTAAACATTTTTCAATTTACAAACCCGTTACTGAATATAAATACAACTGACATATACGTTTCATCAACAACAATACCTTTCGCAACAGATAAACAAAATTTGAAATAATTTCAATATGGGGACATTGAATTAATGTCGATTTGTTTTGGTGATATCGCCGCCCTCAAAATCTTGAAAACAAAATGGCTGCTGATAGACTTTTCTACTCTGCCGCTGAAGAGCTTTCGATGTTCGCACTAAACCATATTCGAAATTATACATTTGTACAAACGGGGACTCAAAGCTAATTTTAAATTAAAAAGCTTTGGAGATTTCCATAATGTTGATACTATGGTACAATTGTTTGATCATACTATTAAACCAGTCTTGTTGTATAGTCGTGAAATGTGGGGTTACTATTTATAATTAACTCAGCTAGTAACTGTGTTAAGAAAGATAATTATACAGTGCTTTGGGGTGTATATAATCACTTGGGTTAAACGTCTAATTTTAAAATGAAAGGAAAATGTTTATTTAATTTCTGATTTAGATTTACCCTTTTAGTTGTATGATAGCAAAATTTCTAAAATTATTGTCCTGAAACTGTGATTTTTTAATAGGCGTTTTTGCACCAATATTTACATAATTTCATTTTATCCTTAAACATGCCAAACTTCAGCAAGTTACCTTGATTGATGATTGCATTTTGACTTTTGTCCCTAACATTTGTTAAAACAGCAAATATTTATTTCTGAGTTTATTGTGACAGTATGAATTTTTCGTTTCAAAAACACACTTCATTCAGGTAGTATAGAATCATTTTTTCTGAGAGGTGTTGCACGTAGTGATATATTTTGCATGGAAAAATGTCCCAAATAATTTTACCGTTGAATAAATGTATGCTTATATGATATATCTTCAAGCCTGGAAAGTTTTAAAATAATCTAAAATATATGAGCTGAGAAAATTGATTTTAAACAGGAACTGATTCTTTACTACCAATGATTCTATACACCCCAAAGCACTGTAACATATTCAAAACACTTAATTAATTCACTACCATGTGAAAAACTACATATTTAATTTTTGAAACATGTTCTTGATACTCATAAGAAAGCCATAGGTGCCAGGTCGCTATCAAGAAAAGGTCTGTAAATTAGTTTGACCAAGGACACAAGCTATCCGAAAATCTACTTGAGAAGTTCTGAAAAGCCTCCTCCAAAAAGTCGAAAATTTTGTCAACAAACTATATTATATACAAGGTATGACAGCGGCCATTTTAGCCGGGGTGGAATTGCGTAATAATCCCATAATTCATAGACTGTTTATCCTCACATCTGCATTCGTAAAGTTCTGTCATTGCAGGGAATCAGTGGTACCCACACAAATCAGCGTTACGTTGTAGAATCGGGTACCAATACATTATTACGCAATTCCACCCCGGCTAAAATGGCCGCTGTCATACTTTGTATATAATATAGTTTGTTGACAAAATTTTCGACTTTTTGGAGGAGGCTTTTCAGAACTTCTCAATTAGATTTTCGGATAGCTTGTGTCTTTGGTCAAACTAATTTACAGACCTTTTCTTGATAGCAACCTGGCACCTATGAAGAAAGCTACTAATGCTGCTGTCATGGGAGAGTTAGGTAGATATCCAATTTATATTGATGTACTTTGTAATACTATAGGTTATTGCATTTGTATGGCTAAATACTACATGGAACGAGTTGTTTTGGCAAAGGACGACGAGCTTGCGAGTCCTGCGCCAAAACAAGGAGTTCCAAATAATATTTAGCCATACAAATTCAATAACCTTTTTATTGTATACTTTCATATTGCTTTTGATCAATGTTAATTGTATGACTATTACTTTTCATTGTATTTGTGTTATTTTTATAGCTTTTGATGGAATTCCTATCTTGCCATTCATTTTCATTTTGTGTGGATGATTAATTTGAGCGAAAACGACGTCGACGTCGGATGACGTCATTAAAAACATCAAGCGATTTTCTGAAGTTTGTTTACCATTCGATAACGTTAAAAACAGTGGGTGAGTGACCATTTGAATTATTTTATCAATTTTTGCCATAAAAGGTTGAAAAAAAACTCGTATTTTGTTGTTGACACTATAGGAAGGATTCCGTATTTTTTATTTGAAAGTAGTTCCTTATTTCTATTTCGCGGCTCTTAGCAAGCACTAGCAAAAGTTCCCGTGCAATATCATTGCGTGCAATATCGTAGAATATTGCACGCTTAGCTCAATGCAAACTAAACGGGACAATATGAAAGTATACAATAAAGTTAAATATTTACAACGCCTATATAAAGACGGTTCTAGTGATCTCTTAAAATGTGCTTTAGTAGAAAGTAAATTACTGAAATAAGAAATCCTGGTATTCTGACGTACAGTTTGTTATGAAATATCTTGGTATATCTGATTTACAATTACAGATGTCTAATCTATCAAATATTGTTAAAATGAAGTTAATTGATCAGTATAAACACGAATGGGCTTCTTCTGTAAATAACTGTTCTATAAGTAATACTGGTAAATTAAGAACTTATATGCGCTGTTTAAAAAACTGGTTATGTAAAGAATCATATCTTAATATTATTAAAGACTTTTCTATAAGAAAATGTTTCACTAATTTTAGAATCAGTACCCATAAATAAGAAATAGAAGTCGTTCATTACAAGAAAAAAGATTCTAATTTAAGACATTGTAGATTATGTAAAAATAATTCAGTAGCGAATGAGTTCGAAGTTCTTTAAAGTTTACAAGTTATTAAATTCTTCTCAAAAGTTTATATGGTTATTAAGCAATGAAGACACTGATGTTATCACTTATGTATCAAAATATATATTTATATGTTATAACAAACGTTTTGAACTGTTAAAGCATATTTTAAAAATACTGCACTATTTTCAACATCCTTTACAAATAGCCTATATCTAAGGTTATACTTAGAGTGCGCTAGTCAATATAAATGGTAGTGTTGAAAAAAATATCTAAATCTGTATAAATCCTCTGTTGGTATTCATTCTCGACAATATTAAAGTTATCTATCAATAGTTGAATTTGTAACTATAGTTCAATGTAAGGGAGGCAAATCATTATTTAACTATTTTTGCTTATTGAGTTGTGTCCCTTACATTAAAATTACACCCAACGGAGGATAGTGAATAGTTATTGGTTTCCATTTTAGTATAATATTTATTTAATTATAAACCTTTATAGTTACTTGTGTTTCATTTAATCAAAATCAAGCCTTCGTTTCTTTATATGCTTTGTTTACATGTTATATTATGTGATTGTAATGCCAGAAATTGCCCATGATTGGAATAAAATAACTATTCTATTCTGTTCTTATATATTGGCGTTATAGGCGTTACCTAGATACTATTACACATAAAAGGTATACTTTAACTGTTTCTTATACTAGATTACTTAATGTTTATATCAAATCAATATCCATATTTATTTATAAGTTTATATATATATGTTATAACTCCAGTCTCCTGCTGGTATGTATAATAATAATAATAGATTCTTTATTTCATGAAGGTACAACCAGGAAGTAAGTATATTTACTCCGTGGTACAACTCATTAAGATTATACAATCAATTGCACAACACTTATCTTCCATGAGGCCTTCTAATAACAACAGCAACTTATAAACAATGTCTTTGTGAATACATGCACTTAACATTACTACTGTGTTACAAGCTGCATACATCGTCATCTATTTCTTCTTCTTTCGTTAATGTCTCAATCATTTTCTGAATGAAGGTGGCAGGACCTGTTTATTATACAGTATCTATAGTCCCTGGTGGTGGTAAATTAATTTGACAATTTAAAACCGAAATAGAAACTATAGATAAATAAAAACATAATAATGCGTTTGTCTTACTGACTTGTCCACCATACAGTACCGTTTATTTACAAATAATGTTTGTCACAGGTAACAGTTTTTCCTCTAGACTTTATGCTTAAATTGTTCACGAACTTTATCCATCGCTCCTCTGGTAAATGTAGAGCGGGGAGAGCGTTCTACAGTGGAATGACCCTGGTGAAAATGACCATTTGTATGCACCAGTATAGGCAAATGGACGATTATACTGGAACAAGTCTGACGAGTTTGACGCTAGATTTTTCTAGGATACAGAGTCTCTCCGATAATGTCTAGATCACTATGCATTTTCAAAAAGAAAGGCAAGCTGGCTTGATCTCTTCTTGGCTGGACTCTAACGTGACTTGTGTTCCTCCGACACCTAAATGTCCACCTGGCTGCAGTATGTTGGACCATTTCTAGCTCTACCATTACGCCACCGGCTAGCACTGAGGTTTATAATCAACACCACGGCCAGCTGGTACTTTAGGACGTTTGGTTAGGACACAAGTTTTAAAGGGGGTACGTCAGGCTTTATGGCTTAATTAGTTAATTAGTTTAAAAAAGAAAGAATACTTTGAAATTACCAATTTAAAACGTGAAATGCTGTGGACAATTTCGCCTATGCTAACATTGTATTGTATCTTAAGTCTTATCAGGTCATAGAGGATCACCAAGCTTTGAACTGCGGTCAGACAGACCACGTCGCATTGCAAATGCGACATTTTTTTAGTGCCAATTTTAAAATATCTGACCTAAGTACCTTCTTCGGATCTTTTATTGTATATGTAACGGTAATGTAAATTCTGTTGGTCGTTTATGGCTCATTTAATTGATTTTAATCATTTTAATACAGAAACAATGTATTTTGACAATTGACCAATACATAACTCCCTTTTAAAAGTCATCAAAATAACTAGTCAGGAAGAAATACTTAGATATTTGATCCAAAATGTACACTGAAAAAAACGTCTGAAAATATTGCCCCACGTCATGTTGCTAGAACCACCCGACAAATGTTAGAAGCCAATTATGTCAGAGATCTTCGAAATTCCATGGCCTGCGAAAAATCCGGATCTAATTCCAGTTGAACACGTATGTGACTTGTTAAAACATCGCGTGCGCGAACTTCCACAGCAACACAATCGCCGAGAAATTAGCCAAAGTGTCACTCAAATATGGAATGCCATTCCACAAAGATACCTCCAGCGCCACACTGTGTGAATGAGAGCCCGGTCCCGAGCTGAAATTACCGCTGATTGAGGCCACCCCAGATATTAAAGGTGCTCATGGTAGTCTTGATTTGTTTAAAGGGGTTGATGCACTATTTTCAAACAAGGTGTATTTTAAAGATCTGTAAAAAAAAAAAATCGAAAAAAAAAATGAAAGAATTATCAATGATCCATTGAAAAGTTGCAAAGAAACATAAATGGAGGCCGCCATCGTGGAACGATGACGTCATCGCGCCTTTTTTACCATATATAGCATATTGACAAAATGTCTTGTAACGCAAAGAAACTCACAGCAAATGAAAAATAACCATACAATTTATGCATTTTACGTCTGTATATTTGTTCTTATTTAATTTGCAGTGATTTTCTTTGCTTTAAAATGTATTTTGTCAATATGCCATATATGGTAAAATGACGCGATGACGTCGTTCAAAGATGGCCGCCTCCATTTATGTTCTTTGCACATTTTCAATAGGTCATATCTCCTTTGTTTTTTTTATGGCATTTTGATCATTCTTTCAGCTTTTTTCAGAGCCCTATTAAATAAATAGTGTTTGAAAATAGTGCATCAACCCCTTTAAAACTCGCGGCGTTTCGTCTTTCTACATAACCCGCATTTTTGCAATCATTTAATTTATATTAATTATTCCAATAGTGCAAGGCAAATTGTTTTTAAATATTACTAATAACTGATTATATTGCACCAATAATATATTTTTTAAAAAAAGTTAGGCTAACGAAGAAAATTTAAATCTCGATTTTGTATTTAAGTATATGCCATCAGTTTTAGGGACAAAATGATACAGGATTAAAGAGACACATGGCAATCTTGATTTATTTAAAGATTTATTTAAAAACTCGCGGCGTCCCGTTTGTTTTTCTACATAATTGCATTTGTTCAATCATTACTATTAATTATAAGAATAGTATAAAGCAAATAGTTTTTGCATATTACTAACTGCTGATTATATTTCAACAATAATATATTCAAACCTATGGTAGAATAACAAAGAAAAGTTAAACGTGTATTTAAATATATGCAAGCAGATTTAAAAATGGAGTAGTCACTTGTAACCCTTGCCTGACGAGCAAATAATGGGTAGTGCTACGACTGATTGACCAGTGTCAGAATAATGTGACTGGGCGGGTGGGGGTATCATGTCTACTACGGCGTGGTATTCCAGTGTGGCAGCACTATAAAGAAACCATTGAGTTCGCTGTTTCAAGTAGACATATCATCATATCACACAACAACACACAGATAAAAGTCCAGACATTGTGCCTATAATCGTCGGGTAGGACGCCTGTCGTAGGTGGAGGGACTATAATCCTTAGAAATACACACACACACACACACTCAAGATTGCCATGTGTCCCTTTAATAATCGGTTGATATAAAACGCAAGATTGACGTATGTCCCTTCAAACGCAGTTCTGAAATTTTGACTTGATTCTGAGGGTGATGAACTTTGTGTTATGTTATGTTTAAACGATTAGGTATTTTGATATTGTATTTTTTCATAAGATAGATCATGTCTCGCTTGTGCAAATATTGCCCATAATATGCTTGGTCATAAAAATTGTGTTAATCGAAAACGAGCTCTACTTTTTAAAATTCACCTGCCATTGGACTGCATTTTATTAATTTTATATTAATTCACTCCAAAAAGGAGCTCAAAATTGATATTTTATAAGCGGGGCATCCGCATCCTAAGATTAGGATATATAGTGTTACCCTTGTCCGTGCCGCAAACAGAGGTTCAGGTAGTATATAAACCGTTATTTCACTTCTTTATTAAGGTATGTGAGTTTAGCATTTACATTTTATATTCGGCTTTTAAGAGGTTTTTCCTTTACGTTGATAAATGCATTTTATTTTTAATTACATTGCTAATAAAAACAGCGGTGAAAACGGAATTTATTCATATTTTCCCCAAATCTTATTACCTCCCTTTTCTAAGTACACGCGAGCGTAGCAATCATTCATAATGTTATTACTTCCCTTTCACAACAAACTGGATTGATTGATTGAATTGGGGTTTTAAGGCGCACCAACACATTACAGGTTATATGGCGCCTAACAGGCATGAACATGCTAGGCTCATCCTAGAGATAAAATATGGAAAATGGGCCTAGAAGCTTCTCACCCTGAACTGCAGAGTTGCTGCAAATTCTATCGTAAAACTCCATTCACGCTGGAGCCACGTTTATTGTTTTTTCTGCCACTGCTCTTTCGATGCGATACGCTGCACATGTATTGTTGTATGTAACCCTAGTAGTATTTTGGTGAATGATAAAACAATGTTAAAGGGGGTACACAAAGCTTTTCTTGGGGAGCTAGGGTCCGACTTAAAACTGACAAATATAGTAGATATGTTCTATTCTACATGGTCAAAACATAATGAATGACCCCTTATATAACAACAAATATAATTCTTCACATTAATATGTCCTATCCTAGGTTACACACCAGGGTTACGATGACCTATCCTAGGTTACACACAGGGTTACGATGACCTATCCTAGGTTACACACCAAGGTTACGATGACCATTTCAAGCCAAATCGATGGTGAATTCAAATTTTGACCCTGATGCACCCCCTTTAACTAGGGACCTGTCGTGGGGGTCTAAGCAGGAGGATGAACTTGGTTGAATGTGTTGGCGGATCACTACATTTGAAAGAGGATATCGTGAGTACATTTTGTTATTTTCTTTATGAAGAAGTATTTCTTTTATTCATTGCGTCCATCATGTGGAGACATGCATGCAGTTTCCTCGGCTGTCTTCATTGTTGTTGCAAAAGTTATTGAAGGAAATCCACATTGGTTGCGCCTTCAGTGAAATCACATGCCTTGTTTAAACATATTTATTTTACATCGATTGCGAAACAAGTTCTTGCAACTTAGATTAATCACTCTCGATGGCTTCCTGGGTAGGACCAGTACTAAGCAATGTGGATTAATTATCTTGCTCAAGGATAAATAAGGTGACCGCGACGGAGGATCGAACCCACGACCTCTCGATCAGGATTTCGGCGCTCTACCACTGGACCACGAACTCCACGTCTTCATTTGTTATTGTTTTGTTTTTATAGTTTAAGAACAAATACCTATTTTCATACATCAAATCCACAGGCAACCGTATCGTAGGGGGGACCCTTCGCCCCCAACCCCATATAGGTTGTGTGGTCAAATTAAGATAGTTCCACTACAAATAGCGAGATTATCTTTTTTATAAATATTCAAAATATAAACCTTTTTTTTTCTCGGCTATTTGTAGTGGAACTATCTTAATGTGACCACACAACATATATTTGTGAGCAGGGTGTGTGTGTTGGGGGGGGGGGGGGGGGGGGGGGGGGGTCCCACTATGATACAGTACTTGTGATCAAATCTTCAAGAATAGCAAATATGATCAAATATTACGCAAGTAGGAATCATGTATTTACAGTGAAAATTCTAGCGGCATCACGGTTGACCTTTCGTATCAAAAGTTCGCGTTATCTTGACAAAGATTTGCGTGATGCAATTAACATGTGTTACTATAAATACATCGTTTGTTTATGCACTAATCAATGTTTATAAACATGTAAGGTTATATTTGACTGTCGAATTTTTTTTTGATGGCGGAGGCAGATTCGAACCTGCAGCGGTGAGAGGCGAAGGTTTACAACGCAATGTCGTTAACGGCCACGGAGACGATTCGTTTGATTTGATTTGAATGGAAATTTACATCATTTTAGCACTTACTTTTGAAAACAATTTGTTTGACTGCATGCATGTAAACATTACTTTTTACGAAACGCAAATCCCCAAGGAGGGTGGGAGTGGAGTGTGTTTGTTGGCAGGACGCCCCCACTAAGATCCGACAAGCATACTTTTCACTTCTTGAATTATACCTCGTGGTGTAAAGTCATGAAGAAATGAAAATACATGATGCAAGAAGTTGGGAAGAGTGAGAAGTGACGAAATATTGAATGAATATTTTTAACGCCTTATCAACACAATATAGGTTTAAAATTTAGAGCCGCCCATAGAGAGACAATGCTGAATAGGAATCCGGGAACCTGCCCTACACTTCCTAACGAATTTATTCCTATTTTTTTTTTATATGCTCGGATGTTACACCGCGCAGTTAACGACCTTGATGGTCGAAGTTAGAAGGCACGAAGTTAGAAGAAAATAATTTTAAAAAAGTATTTAAATCGGACAGAATGAAGTCGGAGTTTAGCCGAATTGGTATTACACGGCACGCTACCACAAACAGGTTATATGGCCCCAACAAAAATGAACAGGCCTGATCTCCATTTATCTAGATAAAACATATGCAGAATGGGCATAGCACCTTATTATCTGCAAAACTGCAGAGCTGATCTGCAGAACTGCAGAGTTGTTGCAAATTGTAAACTCCATCTTTCACTGGAGCCACGATCATTGTTTTCTGCCACCACTCAAGTAGCACACGAAAAAGTACAGGGATGATGATAAATAATGTTAATGAACATGGCAAAAATGAAACAATGAACATTTCTTCGGGGGGAATTTTATCCCGTTTATATATGTAACATTATCAACACATGTTTACTGACATAAAGTTGCGGGCCGATTGGTTAGCATCTGTGTAACTCTTTCAAAAGGTCTCGGGTTCGAATCACAGTGCGGTCACATCTCAGATAGGCTATTTAAAACATACTCCCGCAGTAGTTTACTCGTGCAAGGTTTTTTGAAACTATGCCTTCTTTCAAGCGGGGTGTAAACACGTAAAGCCGTTGATCACGTTGTAGGGAGAGCCGTACCCCGTGCACTTTAAAGGTATCGCTAACTTTTGTGTTTTCATAACCGCAAACCTAAGCCTTATAATACTTTAAAGTAAAAAAAATAATTAAAAAGAAATATATCTTTAAATATATCTATATCTATTAATAAAATATAAAAAAGAAGAATAAGAAGAAGAAGAACGAAACCCCCAGTACAGGGTTTGGAATTGAACAAAAAAAGAAGGACAGAAAGTGTAACATGAAGTGCAATGAACCCCAAGCAATATACATTACAATCTATTTATAGTAACACACGCTCGACTTCTGTCTGTTACAAACAAAACATTTATTGAAACACTTTGACATATTAACGCTAATGGGGTCATTGTCGTATCGGGTACTACAGAAAGGTACCCGGGGTACATTTATGTATACAGAAACGTACCCGAAAATCGTTGAATTCCAGAACGGCCCCCAAATATACAGAAACGTACCCGGACAAACAAGATCTCATTGGCGGAACTGAAACAATTTAGAACTTGATAAAACAACTGCTTAAACAATATTGTTTATCATTAACTATTGCGCTATTGTTCTTAAAAAACATATTTAGGCTGCCATAGTTAGTAATAAAATACAGAATGAATGAATGGTGTTTTACGGCACGTCGACACATAAATAGGTCATATTGTGCGCAAAAATCTATGAAAAAAAAAGTATTAATTAAAAATTAATGTAAATATATAAAGATAAAACTATTAAAAAATAAGGGATGATCAGGTGTAATATAAACTATGTATGTAAATCAACAAATGCCCATCAACGGGTATATAAACAAGTAAATATATATAAGAACATATTACAATGATTTATATAGTCTGATCTCTTTCAGGAAATCTAAAACAAGACTAAAATCTACAGTATCAAATAACTCTTTCATAGTATTAACATTGTAGTACCTTTGACGCATAGGATCAAAGTCTACACATTCCAATAAGATGTGTTTGACCGTTAACGGTGCAAAGCAGGGTATACATTCTGGTAATTGCTCACCTTGTAATAAATATGAATGAGTATAACGTGTATGCCCTATCCTGCACCAGGCTAGGATAACTTCCTCTCGACGAATGGGTCTAGTAGAAACACGCCATTCTCCGAGTAACGGTTTAATTATAAGGAGTTTATTGTTAACTGACAAATCCCAAGCGGTTTGCCAAGAGTTACGAACATGTGTGTTAATACAACTTTTAAAATCAGTATAAGGTAATTTGGTATTAGATATATGTCAATCTAATGCTGCCTTAGCAGCACTATCAGCTCTATCATTACCACGTATTCCTACATGGCTTGGAAGCCAGCAGAAAATAATAACATTATCAATTATAAGAGAATTGTACTTTTCTAAAAGTTGAAGCACAACTGGGTTATCATGTTTCATATTACCGAGTGCTTGAAGAGATGAAAGAGAATCAGAAAAGATTACAAAATGGTCATCATCAGATTCCTGAATATAATTTAAGGCAAGTTCAATTGCCATAAGTTCAGCTGAAAAGATAGAGGCCTTGTCAGGCAGGCGGCTCTTTATGCTGTGTTTGTGAACAGCTGCTGCAGCTACCTTATCTCCATCTTTAGAGCCATCTGTGGAGATATGTTGAAAGTCACTGTATTTCGATATAATTTCATTAAATTTGCTTTGAAAGACAGTAGGGTCTGTACTGGATTTGTTATTATTACAAAGATCAAAAATAATTGTTGGAGTTTCCAAAGTCCACGGTGGAATTTGTGGTACTTTGTACTTGGCAATTAAATTTAGGTCGATTTCAGTGTCTCTTAATTTTGGTTTAATACGAAGACCAAATGGTCGAATGGCCTTCGGTTTTCGATCAAAAAGAGGTCCACAACTAGGATTAAAAACATTATCGAAAGTTGGGTTTGAAGGGTTAGGCTTTAATTTAATGGCGTATTGAAGAGCTAATTTGTCGCGTCTATGAGACAGTGATTGTTCATTGGCTTCAACATATAGACTTTCGGCTGGTGATGTACGAAAGGCACCTAAGGCGAGTCGTAATCCTTGATTATGTATAGGGTCGAGCATCTGCAAGTACGACTTGCGAGTCGATCCATATTCTATTGAGCCGTAGTCCAGCTTGGATCTGATAAGAGATCTGTAAAGTCGCAAGAGGACTTTTCGATCTGCTCCCCAATTAGTGTTTGCAACAACTTTAAGTAAGTTAAGAGCTTTAAGGCATTTGGCCTTCAAGTATTTAAGGTGTGGTATAAACGTTAATTTACGGTCGAAAATAAGACCAAGGAATTTTGTCTCATCCACTACTGGTATTGGTGACCCATCCAGTGTTAGATGAGGGTCTTCATGATGTTTACGAAGTTGACAAAAGTGCATACAATTAGTTTCAGATTTAGAAAATTTAAAACCATTTTCATCAGACCAGGTCTGAAGTTTATTGAGACATTGTTGTAATTGTCTCTCGATAGTATTCATGTTTTTTGCACGATAACATATAACAAAGTCGTCAACATATAGCGAACAATCCACACCTGGATTGATGCATTTTACTATACTGTTAATCTTTATATTAAAAAGTGTGACAGATAGTATGCTGCCCTGTGGAACACCCATCTCCTGTTCATGAATATCAGAGAGGGTTGAACCCATTCGGACACGAAACTGTCTATCATCTAAGAATTTCTCTATAAAAATGGGTAATCGGCCTCTAAGGCCAATGTCATGTAGATCATTCATAATACCGTACTTCCATGCAGTATCGTTAGCTTTCTCCAAGTCAAACAATACACCGACTAAATGTTCTTTTTTTATGAAAGCTTCCCTAATAAACGATTCAAATCGTATGAGATTGTCTGTTGTGCCTCGTTGGCGCCGGAATCCACTTTGATACTTTGTTATCAGTTTGTTGGACTCCAGGTACCAAACGAGTCTCTCATTAATCATTCGTTCCATGGTTTTACATATACAACTCGTTAAAGCGATTGGGCGATAATTTATTGGGTCCGTATGATCCTTTCCAGGTTTAGGGACTTGAATAACGATTGCTTCCCGCCAAGAATCGGGGAAGATTCCAGTCACCCAAACCTTATTAAATATATCAAGAAGGGTAGTGAGACAGGATTCAGGTAAATGTTTTAGTAATTGATAATGGATATCATCAGGACCAGCTGATGTATCATGAGCTATTTTAAGGGACTCTCGAAGGTTTTTGAGAGTGAATAGTTTATTGTATTTTTCCAAGTTTTTCGACTTGAATTTCAGCTTCTTCTGTTCTTTTTGTTTCTTATTTTTCAGAAAATTTGTTTGACAATTTTCAGAAGAAGAATTTTTTTAAAAAGTTTCTGCCAAAGTGTTTGTAATATCTTTGACAGATGTTATATCTCCATTATGTGTTTTAAGATGATTTCCAGAACTAGAATTACCTTCACCACTTATTTTCCGGACCATGTCCCATGTCTTCTTAAGAGATGAGCGAGAATTCAGCCCAGAGACGTAAGATCTCCAGGATTTCCTCTTGCTATCCTTAATAGTACGACGGGCTTTCGCACAAAAACTCTAAAGTTATCTAAATTTGTTTGAGTTGGCCGCAAGTTAAAATTATTTAATGCAGCTTTACGATCGTTGACTGCCTTTTTGCAGTCATCGTCGTACCATGGTTTATGTGGGCGTTTAGGATTTGCCGAGGTTTTTGGAATGGTTTGATCAGCTATATCGTGAAGAGTTTTGGTAAAAAGAGCAGTTGCGTCTTCGACATCCTCGAAAACGGAAGGCTTTAATTGTTCCTCGCAAAGAGATTGAAACGTAGTCCAATCAGCCTTGCGAAGTTTCCATCGTTGCGTTTTTTTTCGAGAAGTGGAGGGCCGATATTTTCAAGAAATATGGGGAAGTGGTCACTTCCACAGAGGTCGTCTCCAACACTCCACGAAAAATCCATCAAAAGCGTTTGATCGCATATTGTTAAATCAATGGAAGAATGAGAGCCTGTAGCAGGATGTAAGTAAGTATGTGACTTATTATTAAAAAAGAAACAAATTGTTTTTGGCTAAGAAATCCTCAATTTTCTTGCCTTTATCGTTTATATCTTTACAACCCCAGATGTAGTTGTGTGCATTAAAATCGCCCAAGAGTATAAAAGGTGATGGCAATTGTGCAACTAGGTGATTTAGATCTTTAGGGTCTACTCTAGTGAAGAACTAGGTGGTAAATATAAGGAACATATTGTTATGACTCTGTGCATAGTAACACTGACCGCAATAGCTTGCAAATTTGTTTTCAACGGAACAGGTCTGTGAGGAATGTTTCGATTAACGATTATCGAAACTCCACCAGTGGCCTTGTCCCCGGTATCACAAATATGATTGTATAGTGAGTATTGTTTAAAAGATACCTTATCACTTGTCTTCAAGAATGTTTCTTGAAGACAAAAGGCAATAGGATTGTGTTCATTTAAAATTAAGCTGATTTCATCATAATTTGGTTTCAAAACCTCGACAATTCCATTGAATGATCTTATTAGTTTTACCCATTATTGAGCGTTAAGGCGACTTTTAATTTTGTTTTTATTTTGGCCTTAGATTTAGGAGAGGTCTTAGGAGA
>JAWPHD010010451.1:0-93581 GCA_037043455.1 Cyrtodaria siliqua | reverse complement strand
AACGCATCAATTTCCAGTGGTGAACTTAAGGTTTGGTTAATTGACTTCAGTATAGTTTCCTGTCATCCAATCTTCTTCACAATGGACAAATGAACTATGCCAGTATATCCGGTACTTTTAGTGCAATTCTGCTAGAAGTCCTGAAGATCAAAACTCCGTCATTATCATTTCTCCTGCAAGGCTTAGATGTGAACTAGATTGTATGAGTGGGTGGTTATATTTCCTTAATCGGAATCTTTATCAATAAATAAAAAAAGACATAAGATTAGTATCCGTAAACAGGAAATTGATAATGCCATGTGCTAATAGTCGGAAACAAAAAGACTACGCAGGTTCATCTTCAAAACTCATTTATGTCGAAGCTCATATGGAAATGTTTTCCTTTCCTACGTATTTTGACATTTTTTACATTGAATAATGTATTCAAAAATATTATTAGCTGTTAATGTATTTAACACTTGTCCACCACAATGAGCATAAGCCAAGTTCCTCTTAAGTTAATATGGACAATCGGTTATTTGAAATGTATACTCGTATTTTAAACAGTGTTACATGTTTTGCATAATGACTTGCGATAATATAGAGCAAAATAAAACGTTTATTCTAAATAATACAAAACACAATTGTATATGTTTCAGAGACCAAAATAGAGCCTATAATTATATAAAAGTAAATAGATAAATTGTACTTGTTGTTGTTTTCATTTAAACACATCGTGATAACACTCTTATACAGCTTCTTGAGAGATAATTGTTAAATTAGTTACATATGATAAAACTTTGAAGGGAAAACAAAACTTGAAACTTGAGCATCAAGCTCGAAAATATGGCGATTTTTATACCTACTTAAAGTAATAACTTGTTTTTCCGCTAACAAAATAGAGCCATAAATGACCTTTGATTTGTTTATCTGAAACCAATATAAGCAAACAACCACCTGACAATAGTTAGAGAGCAGGGTCCGTATTCATAAAGCTTCTTAGCCATATCATAACTTATGTCAAATTTTATAAAAAAAAATAAACACCTTTTCCTACCGATTTAAGACGTTTTCTTAATATTGCTAATAAGGTTATGGATAAATAAATCCTACAGCTAAATAGTTGCCTTAAAATAGATGGTTTGTAGTGTTATTGATGCAAAGTCTAAACAGGAAACAGGGAAAGCGATGTCATCTACAGACACCGTTAAACAGAAACGCGGAGATCTTGATTTTGTAAAACTTATTTTGTCATTTTTTTGGAATTCATTATGCATACTTATTATAACAGCTCAATGCATCCAAAAATGTCCTAACCCAGTGATCCAACGTTTGTATAGAACTTCTCAAGAACTATTTGACATATTGACAGTCCTTTTGTGTTAGAATTTTTCATTTTACCCTAGACTGTCAAATTTGTTCAAATTATAGCTGCGTTAGCTAGCGAAGTCTTTGGTACCGCTACACGGGTCCCTAGTTAGTATATACAGTTATATAGGAAGATGAATTGAATTAAATTGGACTTTATAGTCGCACCAACAGCTAAGGTCATATGGCGACTTGCCCGCTTCCATTAGTGGAGGAAGACCCCGGGTGCCTCTGCGAGCAAAGTTCGTGCACGGGTGGGCACCTGGGTAGAATCACCGACGTTCAGCAAGCCAGCTGGATAGATATAGGAAGATAACAAGTAGAAGAATTAAATAGAGTCGCATTTAACGACACATCAACAAGAAAAGTTCAAGGACAAGTCGAATGGAATCCTTGTACATCTAGTACAAAACTAATTATATTATTCACAAGTCGCTCTCACACAGCCTTTAACAGGATTTTACGTCGACTTTAAGTAATTATTGGTAATTACTTAATTCTCTCTGCGTCACCCAACTTATTTATATACGAACAACGAGACAATTAGGATTACGAATATATAAAGAATAATCAACAGTCTCAGTGTGATACGAAAAATATGTCACGAGAACACGTCGTAATTCGGTTAAAAACGAGTTCGAGGACGAGTTTTTTAACCGAATTACAACGTGTTCGAGTGACATATTTTTCTCATCACACTGAGTTAATTATTCTATTTATTATATACCTATATCAGTGATTTATAAGGATATTTAATCGAAAATACTCTCTCCCCCACCCCAGCCATTTCGCCTCCCAACCCACCACCGCCCCCGCCCCACAAGCAAGGTTCCCTCTTCTATGAACACATTTGGCAGATTTTGAAATGAACCGTTAAAATTTGCTGGTTGAAAGCAATCTACAGTACCATTAAATACAAAAATGGTAAAAAAGTAGTTCCGGCAAAGTGATACCGTCACACCAGTGACGATATCGCTTTTGTCTGATACTAAAAATATGTCACTGAGAAATACTAATAAATCACTGACAGGTATATAATAAAATAATATATTGATTCAAAACAGATGCGATGACGTAAATCGTTGTTCGTTTTTAGATTAATTGTGAAGAATGTATCTATTTTCGGAGTTAATTTAAGCACGTTCTTTCACAGGATTGTCATAGGATTAAGAGTACCAATAGTTTAATAGAGTGCTAAAAGTCAGTACTAGAATACGTAGCATGCAAGACAGTTGAATTCAATTTGTTCATCAAGATACTCATAAACACAGAAGTGAAAGGTTTATGTCTGTATGGTTATCATATGTCAAAACATGTGTGTATAGTTCACACATGTATATGTATTGTAGATAGGAAAAATGTTGTGCCATGTGCCACATATGTGTTACTTTCTTATTATTTGCATGTTATTTTCATATGTACATCGTGTTATTTACATATGTGCCACAAATGCCACAAATGTGTGGCACATATGTACCACATATATGTTTCATGTTAAAATAATACATCTGTGCCACATATGAAATGTATACATAATATATTTCATATGAAACTGCTATAGGTTAAATACATATAGCATTTATAAAAAAAAAAGGCATAACGTAGAAAATGGTTACAGAACATATTTCAATATTTTCATATGTATTACACATGTGTTACTTTCATATGAAATACATATGTGGAATACATGTGTCACATAAGTAAAACATATGAATTTCATACCTAGATATTTTGTCGGTGTATACATTTGTCCTTCTCCCCGTTGCGGCTAAATCTGTTCGTGATAATTTTTGGGAAAGGAAATGGTCAGGGATACCAGAGACTTATTTATAATGTATCCATACCTTTTAACTGTTGAACTACATTCACAAGTAATTATGAAAGCTAACAAGCAGATTTTGTTCTAATTTGTATATGGAAACTTTTAAAAACTATCGGTCTCTACTGTGTACCGTCATGTGGATGGCACACGCATATGAACGCGCACGCACACACAAACACACACACAGCCAAGGTAGACTATTATAATGAGTTTACAGCTCACATTAATAGCATGGATCCCGAAATAAAGTTCACCATAGACAAGAAAAAAATGTTTTTTTAATTTCGAATAGATGGTTCCTCTACTCCAGCCTTTAAAGGTTCATGGGGCTGGCGTGGCGCAGTCGGTAGCGAGGCGGATTTGTAACCGGAGATCCCGGGTTCAATCCTCCGTGGTGCCACTGAGTTTCGTCGGTGTGATCTTGGGCAAGACAATTTCCCTTAGCCTCGTCCGTCGGATGGGGACGTAAACCGGTTGGTCCCGTGTATCGGTCTATCCTCCGAGCACGTTAAAGAACTATAGGATTCGATAATAAGAGCCAGAAACATTGATGGCACTCTTAGAAGCCTAGTTCATCGTAAACCAAATCACATAGATCACAAAGTAGATGTTCGATCACAAGAAACTCGGGTCCATTATAATACTTTATCAAAGAGCCAGTGTTGTGACAACATATCCAAAATACTTCTAAGTCTTTAGATAAGTATGATTAAATTCATGTCAACGTTGTCGTTATCCCGAATGGGCTATTAAAAGATTTGAAACAGCATAAAAGTTAGTAAGGAAGAAATTATAGTCAGCAGAAAGTCAACAACTGGCAAAAGTGACTCAAAAATAGCATAATATTAACTGGACATTGTCTCAATAATGTGTTCTATAATATTAACATTTGTGTCAAACGTCATTGAACTCCGAGAGATATTATGTTGTTCCATCGAAAATATAAGACTCATTAGACGCCGTTTATGGTTGGCTTTATCACATTAAATGTGTCATCATGACTACATTGGAGAGACAGAAATGACTAAAATCTGAATTTACAAACTACCTCATATTCATTCTGCCAGCCCTGGACATGCTGTCTCTCTAGTCTCCGTAAATATTTTGGACCTAGAACCCTTTTGGTGAGCAGTGGGTCTAGGAAGTAATCTACATCCAGGCGCACAGACCAGCGTTGAACGGCCGTTACAACTTGTCTAGGACATAATGTTAACACATCGTTGAGTAGTTTCACGAGCGGCCTTTTACTGCCACAGTCAAAAACATTGATTTTAAGACACGTGTAGGCCAATTAACATGCTTTTGTTTGTTTGTTTGTTTGTTTGTTTGTTTGTTTGTTTGTTTGTATGGTATTTTACGTCATTTTCTACACATGTAATGTTATATATGACGGTCGATTTTTTTGGTGGTGGGGGCAGACCAACCACCTTTTCTGGCTAGAACCAGTACTGTACACCTCCCGCAATCCGTAAGAATCGGCACTGATGGCGGGAGGTGTACAGTACTGGTTCTACCCAGGAAAGGTGGGTGCTCTGCCTCCACCACAAAAAAATAAAAAAATCCACCGTCATATATAACCTTACATGTGTTGAAAATGAGGTAAAACATTATATAAACAAATAAACAAACAAACAAACAAACAAACAAACAAACAAACAAACAAACAAACAAACAAAAGCATGTTAATTGGCCTGCACGTGTCTTAAAATCAATGTTTGCGACTGTGGCAGTAAAAGGCTGCTCCGGAATTAACATGCACACTATGCGCATAATGAACAAAGTTTATACTATTTTCACTCAGTAAGAATAGTTTTCATAACACTTTATGTACATATTGTATGATCACATGGGCATATGGCTTACTGATTTTGATAAAAAGTGCTTCTATTCTATAACATATTTTCTGAAGGTTTGAATTCAAATTTTAGCAGACGACATTGGAAATTTGGCGGCGAAAGGGTTAGTGGTCAGTAGTGTTGATCATTCTGTTGATGGAATCCTAAATGATATGACGAAAGGTCGATGTTAGATTCATGATTATTATATGTGTATGCAGCTGACAAATTAAAACCAACTGTCAAATTAAAAATAATACTACACATTAAAATTTCCGAAAGAAGTGAAGCTTTTATTTGAATACAAAAGTAGGTATACCAGTCGAACAAAGCATAGAGCTTCCACAGAGTACAGTCAACCAAAAACGTGCATTAAAACAAAACACAAGTACAATGATAATCAGAAGGACGGTATATGGCACCACAAACGCAAAAGGGCTGGCGTGGCGCAGTCGGTAGCGGATTTGTAACCGGAGGCCCCGGGTTCAATCCTCCGTGGTGCCACTGAGTTCCGTCGGTGTGTTCTTGGGCAAGACACTTTTCCTTAGCCTCGTCCGTCGGATGGGGACGTAAACCGGGCGGTCCCGTGTATCGGTCTATCCTCCGAGCACGTTAAAGAACCATAGGAATCTATTCGATAATAAGAGTAGGGCAGGTTCCCGGATTCCTATGTATCCTTCCCCTCATTCTGGGGCGGCTCTAAATAACCTATACTGTGTTGTAACTATTTTAATCACTTTCGATGTCTTCCTGTGTAGAACCAGTACTAAGCAAATACAGATAGAGTGTCTTGCTCAGGAACACAACACATGCAGTCATTGCTGGGATCAAACACACGACTTTTCGATCCTGTTACAACGCGCTAGCACTAGACCACAGCGCTCCACAACGGATATTTATTACGGCCGCCATACTGCACTAAACGACCACTTGTGACCGCGTGAATGTCAATAAATACAGTAAACGGGATCCTTCGGAAGCAAAGAGAAAAAAATGGCAGACACGGGTTTATTGAGTCTGTTCCTGAGATGCAATACCTCTCGCTCTACCAAGCACCAACCTAAGCGGTACTCTACTTTAAAGCAATAGCGATTGGTCTCAATGATCCAAACACTACTGATTCATGGCGTAGAAATAGTTTTTTTGCACCCCGCATGTTATGTAATAAACGGTGCACGTAGTTTTTTTCTGTTGATATAGTCACTTATGCAATACTTAATTTACAGAAGAGCTTTAAATTTATTTTCAAATCATCTGTAACTGAACTGTCAGATTTCAGGTTTTTATCTTCTTATGGTTGATTGATGATTGCAGTTTTTTTATCTTCTTATGATTGATTGATGGATATGGAATGGTACGATTTACGTAATAGTGCAGCTTGTAAGAGTGCGAGACTAGCTGATGATGGGATGTATTAACTTGGAGTAACAAATAACGGTCGCTTTTTCATTTTCTGATCAGCTATAAGCAATGTCTGCTAATTACAATAAACCGTATCTTAATTGAATGCTGAACTCTTAGGTTGACATAAAAGTGTACAGGAAGTGTTTGCTCCAGTTTTGAGGTTTTATTAAAGCTGTGTATACTATAGCTATCGAGTTCTGATTCTCAACGTATATAAGTTACATATTTTATATACCGTGTCGTCAGTAGGTTTAGAAAGGGTGTACATATGCTGTAACATTTAGCTGTTGTTGGCGGGATAGCTACTTTAACGAAAACCATGCAATCCGATTGGCTGACGTTCAAACTAGCAAATATTGCACAACCCTTCGCAAACTGTCGAAAACGTGACGTCATTTAGCTTCATTTTAAATCTGAATTGGTGAGAAAAACTGTCAAAAACACTGATATCCGTTAGAAACGTGCTTACCAGTATTGCAATGTTGACTTTTGCGACAGTATATTTTAACGGCTCCGCTCAAGCGTCGTCATTAAACAAAATGCGGGACCGTTAAACGACTGATACAGCGTCGCAAAATTCAAAACTTCAATACAGTTAACCCAGTCTAAAGGCACTATCGGGCAGTTTGCTTATTATATATATGTTAAGATATAGCGACTGTAAAGGATTATTTTCATTCTGTCAAACGTATTTATATTTAGAAATACATGTTAACAATATCATTATATTACATTTTCATCGTTTAAATGATTGGGATTTATCAGTGACAGAATATTCATAACCGCTAAATATTATTAACTAACTCCGAACACAAAAATAACTAACTGTGTCGCTGAGTTATGTCGTCAATACGTTGGTGCTGACGTCGACTTCATCCGCCGATAACGTTCTTCGGTTAAAATCATGCATAAACTGATTTGAAATTTAATAAATAGATTATTGAACTGGTGGGGAAATGGTCGTTGGTCATGGAAACGATTACATACGATGGAAGACCATAGACTGAATGCTAAAATCAACAAATGGGCCGATTCCTGCGCAAGCCGAAATTGTAAAAACTGGAATTACAAAATAAACTGTACTTTTGAAGAATCTGGTATAAATGTGCAAAAATTAGATACTAATATAAACATCATAAAAGCTCGTGTATGTAACCATATGTTTGATAAGTTCATAATTGATTGGTTCCATGACGTCAATAGAGAAAATGCGCGCCAAGGCACCGTCCGCAACAAGTTAAGAACCTATAACAAGTATAAAACAAGTTTTGAAACGGAAAGGTATATAAAATGTATTATGCCACGTGCACAAAGAAGTGCTTATTCCAAATTTCGTTGTGGTGTTGCACCTATTCGAATCAACACTGGACGATATGAGAGATTAAATGTAACTGAGAGAACTTGTTTTCACTGTAAAAACGTTGTCGAAAATGAGGAGCACGTACTCTTGTAGTGTCCATTATACGAAGATATACGCTAATAGATCTGACCTCAGATATAAATCCATTTCAGAAAAGATGTATTTTATATTAAGCTGTTATGACGAACATTTAATAAGGTTATCTGCCAAATTCTGCAATGAAATTTTACGGAAAAGGGGAAATATACTGTATACATGATATCTTAAATGGAAATATGTATATAGTATCTGATGACGTTGTACCATTAGATCGTTACTCTCAAGTATTTTATTCAAAGAGTATTGAACAGTTTTGTAGTACTTTTAAGAGCAATTATCACATATAACTATGTATTTCAATTTGCTTTAAGTTGTGTCATGTATGTGAATGCTGTGATTAAAATGTAAATGTATGCAGTTATGCAGTTTTAGAAAATAGTATTATTTTTACTTGCAATGTACTGACAGTTTTACGTTTTTGAGTCTCTCAAAGCTATGTAGAGCCACTCTGATTGGTTTTATAAATATCATGTATACTTTGTAATATTTTTATTTGTAACTGTATGTTATAAGAAGTGAGACGGAAATAAAATATTTGTATTGTTGTATTGTATTGTATTGTGTTCAATTATAAGGAAATCCTTCACTCGATGGTAGACGTGTTTTATTTTTTCACTCTCACGCATACGCTCGTTCGTGAAAAGAACCACATGTCTCGTGAAGGATTTCGCTATAATTAATCCCAGCAGTCAAATAATCTGTATTTATTTAAACCATCTAATGCATACAGAATGCACGGTTATCACGTAGTGATTAGATTAGATTATATGTGTGGGTATATAGAGAATAATAAATGGGTATTTTCATATCACTCCCTATATCAGGCCTGAGACACCATATCAGCCCGAGAGCTTTAGATCGAGGGCTGATATGGGTCAAGGGAATGATATAAGGTGTGATATGAAAATACCCATTTTTTATTCTATTTATCATATATTTCAGCAATGACTTTGTTGAACTGTCAAATTCAATTAACTTACTACGCTGTTTTCCAGGGTGAAAACAATAATATTATTAATAGATGTAATCCCATTTTGATGTGTTCATGCACGTCAGTCGCGTAAACTTGTGTAGATCTATACGACGTTTTTATCCGAAATTTGATTTAAAATGAATGCCATTGACTTTGAAATTGTCTAATTCGGAAAATGAATGGTCACAAGTGGTTATTTTATCCACGGATGGTTCTATATCATTGAGTTTATTATAAATTTGTTGAACTATCTTCATGGTCCGTGTATTATGCCTTATTTATTTCTTTATTTTAGTTCTATCTATATATCTATCATCTCTTTTATTTCATCTTCTTAGCATTACTAGACAAGTCATTTCCGTAGAGTTATGGTTAAAGGTGTATCGCCAATAATATGGCGCGAAAACAAAATGACAAACAGACGACAAACGGTGACACATCGTATAAAATCGTAACTAATCGGTAATTTCACTATCTCTCTGCTGAAAGAATGATAAAGCACATTCGGTTATTTCCGTGATATGACATTTTTTAACCCTTTATTTCACGCGTGTGATAAAGCTTTATTGCCCGGCAACTACATCCTGATTGATATGACTAGCAAAGTCTATGTCGTATCGTATATTCAAAAAAGACGTATTTATAGGGAAGCATGTGATAAATAACTATAATTCATTAGAGGTTTATATTTTACACCTGATAATGGTTGTGTGTGTTTTTGTAAATTACTGCTTTATACCGCCTCCAGTCCCATTAATCATGTTAATAGTTATCTACACATTATCAAGCAAAAAGTGAAACCGAAAGGTAGCAGTATTCTAGACTTGTGAACGCATATTGAACTATATGTATATTAATTATTAAATAACCACGTTCGTACTGTCTTTCAACGGATTCGGATTACATATAGTCTAATCACTACTATTTCTCTTAATTGTGGGTTAATATACTTCACCTCACGGTGAATCTACGAACAATTTGATTAGTCGGTATATTTAAGGAAACAAGACGCATCATAAAATAAGTTACTGATAAAAATATGCACTTAAGCAACTCACTATTAAATTAATTATGAAGTATGTTTCTATTATCGGCGGTAGTGTCTTGCTCGATCTTGGAGAGTTTTCTTAAAGTAGCTATCCCGCCAACAGCAGACACGGTTTACAACATACGTACACCATTCCTAATCCTACTGACGACGAGGTTTCTATAATAATTACATATTTTGGAAATCCAAACTCTGTAGGCACAATATAAACGGCTTTAACCAGCCAGACCAACCCCCAAAACTGGAGCGTTAAATTAAGAGCCAACACATAATTAGTTGTACGCATAATAAACCATGGGTATTTTACCTATACTTTTAATCGGCAAATATACATTATTATATGACTGAACACCGGATAGAGTTTTGATAAACCGTGCTGTAGTGTGAGTATGCTATTATTTGGCGGGTTAGTTTCTTATGATATGTCTTTTGGATGGAAATGACCTTCGTAACACAATCACGGTCAACATGTTATTATCATTAGAAGTGCACGTAGGAATGCCCGTATATACACGACTCTAGATAAATGTATAACAACAAATAAAATAACGTCGATAAAATCGTAATAAAAACTAATATTCAAATATAATATAAAATTAGTTTATATTACTTTAAATGTAACAACTATAAAGAGTTCGTCTAATATATACTACTCAAAATTTGCTAAGGATCATTTTCATGATCTTCCATATAATTTTATTAGAAATTAATTCACAATAACGATATTAATTTCATTGATACTTCAACAATTCCACAATTTGAACCATGTCATGAGATCACATGACCATACACTGCCCTAAATAATTTCAAGTGAAATAGAAATAATGCTATTTATTTCGGCAAGAAATTTAGACAGCAATTAAGTGATCATCCATAGCAAATTTAGTGTATAAACAAGTAAATATGTATAAGAACATATTATAATGATTTATAAAGTCTGATTTTTTTCAAGAAATCTAAAACAAGACTAAAATCTATAGTATCAAATAACTTTTTCATAGTATTAACATTGTAGTATCTTTGCAGCATATGTTCAAAGTCTACACATTCCAACAATATATGTTTGACCGTTAACGGTGTAAAACAAGGTATACATTCTGTTAATTGCTCACCTTGTAATAAATATGAATGAGTATAACGTGTATGCCCTAGCCTGCACCAGACTAAATATATTGTTCTTGGCGAATGGGTCTACTAGAAGAAGGCCATTCCCCGAGTAATGGTTTAATTGAATGGAGTTTACTGTTCCCTGACAAATCACAAGCGGATTGCCAAGAGTTACGAATAAATGTGTTAATACAACTTTTAAAATCAGTATAATGTAATTTGGCGTTATAAATATGAACATCTAATGCTGCCTTAGCAGCACTATCAGCTCTAATTTACCACGTATTCCTACATTGCTTGGGAGCCAGAAGAAAATAATAATATTATCAACTATAAGAGAATTGTACTTTTCTAAACGTTGAAGCACAACTGGGTTATCATGTTTCATATTACCCAGTGCTTGAAGAGATGAAAGGAAATCAGAAAGAATTACAAAATGGTCATCTTCACTTGCCTCAAGTTCAGCTGAAAAGATAGAGGCCTTGTCAGGCAGGCGGCTCTTCAAGCTGTGTTTATGAACAACAGCTGCTGCAGCTACCTTATCTCCATCTTTAGAACCATATGTGTATATATGTTGAAATTTACTGTATTTCGATTTAATTTATTAAATTTGCTTTGAAAGATAGTAGGATCTGTACTGGATTTGTTACTATTACAAAGATCAAAAATAATTGTTGGTGTTTCCAAAATCTACGGTGGAATTTATGGTACTTTGTACTTGGCAATCATTTTTTTTGTAATCTAATGGTATACTGAAGGGCTAATTTGTCCCATGAGACAGTGATGGTTCATTAGCTTCAACATATAGACTTTTGGCTGGTCAGATAACGTTACATCAGTGCCTAATAAAGCAAAATGTATTAGGTCACTTCTTTTTCAGGTAGAAAAGAGCATATCTGCACGATCAATTTAAAAAATAGTACCTTTCGTACCAATGAATATTCAGTGTATTAGCATGTTCTCCTGCCATGTTTTTTCATGAACATGTTTATGTTTATTTAAATCAAAATCAATAAACAATCTGCAAGATCAATATTCAAAATGGTACATTTCGTACCAATGAAGTATATTAGCATGTACTTAAAGTTCTCCGGTCATGTTTTTTTCATGAACACGTTTATATAAATGTCAATACACAACAATAGATATTTACAATTCACACATTGCAATATCTGTGAAAAGCGAGAATAAGATTTTATTGGATGACATAGAAAACTCTGTGCAGGTAAATTAATCCGCAGGTAAAGGTATTTATCAATTATCTTTCAATAGTTGTGCAGTTGTACCTCATTTCAGGTGCAGTCACGCAGTGGTTAAAGTAGTATCTACATATAATACTTATTTTAACATGCAACTTAGTAGCGGATTTAAATATATGTTTCTCCCCGGGACTATCAAGAAATGTTCAAATGATGTTTAAGAGTTAAATTGGTTAATTTATAATACTAGAAAAAGGGTGCCCATTACTCTTTAATGTATCTTATGATTACACTGCAGATCATCTGTGTTCTAAATCAGTTCTATCCAGAACGTTTGTAGAAAGCAATTGATGAATATTGAAATTACAACAGAACATTTTCTTTGCGACATCTTTACGAGCAAATGGTTAAAATAAAACAAGTTTTTCCTGCCTTTTAAGGACAATCTTACTGAAAATAACTATGTTCTATATGCAATTTCGTTTCGTCGTAGAAGTGCCTTTGCACGCTTTCTTTTTCGTTTAGAGGTTGAAACACTGGACGACATATATATTTGCTCCAGTTACATTGTATTTCATATCTTTTAGATCGAATGTAACCTTTGATACAATAAATCGTGTAACAATTCATCAATTATATTTTAACAGATTCATCAAATAAAATTGAAAATATAAAATTTGATAAAATTATGATGAAATATAAATAAACTCAATAAAACCGAGTCTGCTACGTTTATCTCTTGTTTCTGTTTGTTGATTCCAAGGGATCTCCTTTTCAGTATTTATTAGCATTGAATATTTGGGTTATTATAAGGTTATGTTTTAAACATATTTATTTTACATCGATTGCGAAACAAGTTCTTGCAACTTAGATTAATCACTCTCGATGACTTCCTTGGTAGAACCAATACTAAGCAATGTGGATTAATTACCTTGCTCAAGGATAAATAACGTGACCGCGACGGAGGATCGAACCCACAACCTCTCGATCAGGAGTTCGGCGCTCTACCACTGGACCACGCACACCACTGGACCACGCACTCCACAATAGGTAATACTGAAATAGTAACCAAACATAGAAACGTTAATACGCCTAATATAATAATAGTTTAAATACAGTAAACTTCTGTATATGGTTGAATATACTGTAATACCAAAGTTGTTATAAATTCGAACAGGAAATGTAGCATTTAAGGACAAAATTCAACGACAAACACGCAAAAAAACAACACAATAATTACAAAGATAAATAAAAGATATCACATCACAATCATAAAAGGGTTGACAATAGGGCTCCCACATTGGAACGGTCAATGGCAAAAACAAACGCTGGGGTTTACATCAGGTTCAAGGGAGCGCAAAACCCCACTCTTACCCTATTGTCGTCTCATTAAAACCTGACACTGTAAATACGAATATCCCCGCCAGGTTATATTCTCTAACAAATAAGGCAGCATTAATAAGCAATGTAAGTTATAACACTTAAATGATCATGTATATAAGAACATAAAAAACAAAAGCCTATAAAACCAAAAATCAAACACCCAATGGCTTGGCCGAAGCCAGAGCAACAAGGAACAACCACCAATACAAGATTTAAGACAAACAAACGCCTAGAAAGCCAAAAAGCAAACACCCAATGACTTGGCAGAAGCCAGAGCAACAAGGAACAACCACAATACAAGATTTAAGACAAACATCAAACGCTATTTAAAAACATGAGAACAATTGTCCTTTAGAAACTACAGCACCCAAACGCAACAGCACCGTAGGCTTAACTCGGTTACATGTGTACACAACCTCGCTATTAACCTGTCTTCAGCGCTTAAACTGACAAGACAGTGTAAATAAAAGGACATCCCATCAAAAGGAAATCTCTAACAATAAAGTCCACATCCAGAGAAATTAGGAAACGATACACGAAGATAGTATTGTAAAAATATATAACAACATAATTAGAAACAGCAGTTGCAGCCAAAGAGAAAACCAGTCTAGGATATGACCACAAAACCAGAGGGACGAACGTTCATGCGCCAACCTCTCCCTATCAGGATTTCAGAAACTGTAATCATGGAGCCTCACGAGGGTATCCTGTCATCGCACAAGAGAAAGCTAAGCGTAGTGACTGACATTTAATGATAGTAGTTCAACAATATACGGATTGCATTGTCATGTGTATTATAAATTAACAAAATCAAGTCAAATACAAGTGCTTAAGTTGCTATCATATTTTAATACATAACAATGTGTGCAGCAAATACGCATTACGTGGTCCCGCCTTAATTCCATTAAGCGATGGGAAAGCTTATATTAGCAGGATTATATAACGGATATTTCGTCAATAAAACACGTTTAAAACATGTTTTACTGAAAAAAATCTATTACCCATTAAATGTTTTAATCTTACAATATGCAAACATTTCAAGCCGAACTTAATGTTTTATTTCATACGCCAGCCAACCCCGTTTTCGTTCTTGGAGACGGAGTTGGATGGGGTATGAACGTTAATACTCGGACCACGTAATGATTTTAGCTAGTTATATACTTATATCTGCTGAATGGTTATTTATGACTTATTACAAATTATGTTTGAAACTATATACGGTTAATTGGGGATTGCCTCTACACCAACTGATCTATGACGAGCAAATAAAATAATTTCCATATGTGTATTAAAATATTACAATGCATTTTCTTTTTTCTATTTTTTTTACATTTTTGTATTGGTAATAATATCAGACACATCCACAGAAACAAGCCATACTATTCCATATTCCAGCAGAGAGCAATACATAGCACGAGGTAACAGCGATCCTTGCAAACTGTATCTTCCATCCCTATCTAAAACACTGACGAAATTAGGAATAAATGGCCAATGACGAAATTAACTAATATATATTTTATGAACATTCTTAATCAATTCGATAGAAAAAAATGCTTTCCGATTGACATCTGTATCCGACAAGCACACGGCAATTTAATATGCTATCGTGAAACAAGCTCTAATGGTAGACAAGCGGATATTGTAAATGCAATTTTGTATATTGCCGATGTATTCGTAATGCATTTTGTTAGATCACTAACAAAAATAAACAAGTGTTTTCCATCGAGTTTAATTTCGTTTTGACGATGCGATCTGTAAAACTATGCAAGCTTGAATTGAATTGTTGTGTAATGGCTTACCAACACATTACAAGATTTCTTTATTTACACTGTCCTGTTTTAATGGGATGACAGTAAGGTAAGTGTGAGGTTTGGTGCACCCTAGAACCGGTTTAAACCCCCAGTGGCCTTTGTTGCCACTGACCGTTCCAAGGCGGTAGCCCTATTGTCAACCCTTTTGTGTTTGTGATGTCGCTTGTATTTTTTATTACTTTTGCCTTCTCGTTTGTCTGTTTGCGTGTTTGTTTTTGTGTTTTGTGGTTGACTGTCGTCCTTGAATGCTGCTTTCCCTGTCCGATATTTTTATCTGTCTTGATACAGATGGTTCGTAGCTTAGAGTATATACTTTCGGCTGGTGATGTACGATTTGAAAGTCACACAAGGCGAGTCGTAATCCCTGACTGTGTATATCTGCAAGTAAGACTTGAGAGCCGATCCATATGCCACTGAGCTGTTGTCCAATTTTTTTCTGATAAGAGATCTACAAAGTCGTAAGAGCAATTTACGATCAGCTCCCCAATTAGTGTTCGCAACAACTTTAAGAAAAATTAAGACCTTCATGGAATTTGACCTTCAAGTATTTAAGTTGTGGTATTTCGGACAAGAACGTGGAATCAGTCCGTTGTGGCGGTGAGTAGATGTATTATACTCATATTCTTGAGGATAAAGCAGTGATTTTGGAATTAAGTAGTGTAACTATGGTCATTTGATCCTCAAGTTGCTTACAGTCTATAAAAAAGCAATTACGAATTAAATTTCGATTTTGTTAGCGACAGAATTGCATTCCATAGCAATTCGAGTTCCAGCTGTTACAGTATTGATTCTAAAATGCATCGGGAATGTATTGCCACAGCAAGGTTATTTGTTGCATTATAATGTCAAATTAAAATAAAGCTGGTTTATGTTTGATGAAAATTGAAATTAGTGCCGCCGTCACTCTACATATTATGGCACTATTGTTTTATCTATTTCTCACTGTAGACACGAGATTCAACATTCGGTTTCATCTTTGATTGTGCGATGACCGGACAGATTGTGGACCCAATGATGACGTCTACCTAAATCCTTATAGGACGGTAGCGTTTGATTTTTATCATCAATCTTGTCTTGTACCCTTAACGGTTTGTTCTCTTGATTATCTGGCTCCTGCCAAGTTACTGAGTACTTACTTTGTGGCTTTTAGGGTTATTATTATATATACATTATCATGTATTTGTTTTACCTTCATTGCCTATTAGTGCTGCCTTGATTGTTAGAGATTATAACCTGGCGGGGGTATCTTTATTTACAGTGTCCCGTGTATTGGGTTGACAATAGGATTATAGTGAGGTTTGGTGCACCCTAGAACCCGGTTTAAACCCCAACGGCCTTTTTTGCCACTGACGTTCGAAGGCGGTAGCCCTATTTTCAACCCTTTTATGAGTTTGTCGTATCTTGCCTTTTATTCATATTTGTAGTTGTTGTTTGTTTTTGTGTGTGTTTACAGCTTACTGTGGTCCTTGAATGCTAAATTCAAGCTCGATTGCTATATCTACCTGGGATTGGGAACATAGGTGTCAGTGACATATTGTCTTCAAATGTTGTTTAAAACATACATCACTCACGTTAGAGTTCATCGATTCAGCAGTTTACTCAGCATTATCTTGCCTTTAGCAGCCTATCCCACTTTGAGAAGCACGTTTAAATCAAATAAAACGGATGTGAGACGGGCAAATTTCGAATTAATGTGTCTTTTGTCATTATTACAATTCTAAAAACTATGGCCAGTTTATCTGCATTATAGGTTTCTCCTAATTCTAGCAGCTCACATTTATTTCAGCAGCTGCGTAAAAGCCAAAACCGAAATTTAAGACGAATATAAGTAAACATTATACATTCATATTTATCTTGATGTAGTTACTTTGTTGTTTGTTCTACAACATTGTCAATAATAAACGAAGAAGACATTTCTTAATGATAATGTTTTAGGCGCTGACAATTTATATATTAATCATATGATTACAATTTGTATTTTTCATAACTGCAAGGGTTCTTGTCTCTAAGCTAGTTATCTAGTTTGACATTTCATCAACCATGTTTCAGTATATGCAAAAGTCTGTTTACTTTCTGGTTGAGTAACTACATTCAGGTAATACTCATGTAAAGACTAGATAATGAAATAAAAGAGATATTCTCTTTAAATAAAGTTCCTTAAACAAAAAATGTCTTATTATTCATGCATATTGCAGCGCCTCGCCATATTCTGCACGCAAAATATAATGATAACCGTGACATCCCGGATATCAAAAGTAAAGGATCATTGTTTAAATGAATGAAGACGACTAAGAAAGAGATATATGTAACGAAGTATAAAGCAAGTAAGAAGGCAGTACAGAAAGTACAACGAAATGCAAAGAAAGTAAAAAAGGCTCTACAGAAAGCCGAATGACATTCCTACTTGGCTTTTATATTGTTAAACTAACCCTGCAACCATGAGTGTGATTTCGGGTACCAGTAGACAATACTGCGAACCGGGTACCAGTCTACGTGGTCTTACCGAATAATGTATTAGGTTGACCTGAAATATAAATTGGAAACCGATTACCGAAGAAGGGTTGCTGGACTTCTGTTAAACGTGCTATCGAATAATGTGAATACTTATGGATAGCAGTCTTTTTATAATATCATTTTCAAATCTTTTCAACAGAAAAGTGCACACAATATGTCCATTTGTTTTTTTGCTTTATTTACTGTTTTAGGATCCTGGCCAATCCACGGTATGTTATTTATAAATTCAGATGTGCCATACTCCAGTTATATGTCATCGATTATCCATCAATAAAGCATATCTCGCAATTAACAACCCTCTCTAGTAAAACCAAACTAGTCCAAAGCACTTGTAATTCTAAAATAGCTTCTTTCTGGTCTATCGTATCAGCTATTTGTAGTCCTGTCACAGCATTAGCTATTATAGATGAGAGAAATATATTGAATTGAAATCGATAATGGCTTTATTATTTATAGATTAGTTCTGGATCGTTTTCATTTCGCTTTGTATACTGGCTTTGTCACATGCATTAATAATCGGATTGCTTTTGAGACAATCAAAACGTCATCACCTTAATGAAGACGATAATTTGATGATCAGCAAGCAGATGACATGCATGCAATCTGATAACCCTGGCCAGTTTGTACTTCCGACAGGGAGCAAGAATTATAAGGAATGAGTTACAGAAGCAAATATATCTATAAAATGTGTAAAGAAGTGTACCTGCAAATTCCAAATAACATTTCACGTATAAATGATACATGAAAGACTAGATAATGAAATAAAAGAGAAAGTCTCTTTAAATAGTCTTTACTTACACAAAGACTTGCTATTCATACATAATGGAGCGCCTCGTCATATGTTGCATGCCAAAAAATAATGGTTATCCTAACATAGTGGATATCAAAGGTAAAGGATCATTGAGTCGCAAGTAACTATGTTCCTTACAAAAGTTAACCAAGTAATAGAAAGCTAATTCCTTATTTATCTTGAGATCCTAAAATCAAAAAAAATATAAGACAAGAATTGCAATATACATTCTGAAAATACGACATTATTAGTGGACACGACATTTCGAGACTTTTATGACAAACTGGAGTATAATTAAACACATTTTGTCGATAGATTGCACAAAATACAAACACATTCTCATCACTTATATTTTATGTCTATCTCTCAACATCAAACGAGAAGAATATATAGCTTCATCAAACTTAAATGTATAGTTGGAACGTAGCGTGGCTTAAAATAACGTGATGTTTTGAATCTGACGTCTAAAGTGCCGTCTCAACGGTTAACGTGTTTTCTGGCGTTTAAAATGACGTCTCAACGGTTAACGTGTTTTCTAGCGTTTAAAATGACGTCTTAATGGTTGGCGTACATGACGTCAGAGGTATTGTTTTTTAAGACCCCTGCGGCCCTTGGTATTGATGAACTTCAAGGTATTAATCTGGGACAATATAAACCCGCTGGAAATAGTTTATTTCTTATGTAAAACTGGAAACAATGTGTTTATGCCTGTCGCTTGCTAGCTCTATTCCTTGCAGTTAATATCTTGAGTAGTACTCATAGCAGATTCATAGTAAATCACGTAAAATGTAGATATTTTACACGGTGTACATGTGCATTATATTACCCTTCATGGCATGTTCACGAAATTTCGGCACTCAAATGGGAAGCATTTTGAAAAACTAATTACGTTAACTTGGACTCAGGACATGTACTTTTAGTATTCGAATACTAATAATTGCAGGTGTTATATGTAGATCAAAGTGTTATATGTATAGTTGTTGTACTTACATTAACAGTGGGGTTAAACAATTAAGTACCTCGTGACAGATGAAAAACAAAACACATATGGGCAACTGCTGTAATTGTATATTTTATAGACTGCCAGGTATCTCTTTTTAGGTGAGTGAACGGAGTTATCTGAGCGTTATGTGATCAACAGAAACAGATTACGTGGAATATCACTTTTAGTTCTCCGAAACTTAGCCGAGATATTGCGATTTATGTAAGCAGATTTCAGAAGTCGGTCAATCTAAAGTTTAATTTCTAAACAATAGTACGTGGCTACTTACATGTCAGTTGTTTTGACTACTCATTAATTATTATATAATTATGGTTATTATATCAGTACAAAGTATTCTCAGTGTTAAAGATCGGGGGATAAAGAAGATATTTGCGGAAATATCCATCCATCTATCTATCTTGTAAACTATCCAGGAAATAAAATACGTCAGAAGCATTACACTCTTAGAACTGAAATCATCCCAATCATGTGTGTTTGTTAATACATACCGATAAGGGAGAACATTTGGAAGTAACAAACACAACCAAGATAATAAAGTAGCAGACTCGGTTTTATTGATCCTGTTCATGAGAGGTAATGTAAGGAGCAACCCCTCTTACGTCCCCTAGCACCGGCTTCAGTGGCATTCCACTTCAAAGCCATATATTGTGGGCTCGTTAATCCCAAAAGACCAGTAAAAAATACCACAACTGGGCCCGAGCAGCTTACGACAATATTGATCGTAAGTTAATTTCTTAAATACTTTACTTTAATTTACAATTCACAAATGAACGCTATTTCATTTCATTTTCTTATACATTTGATATGTCTGCACATAATGCACACACAATTGTCTACATTGAATACTTAGGTGCAAAAATGTGAACAGTTTTAAAATTGGAGACTTCTCGTAAAAAGTTTAATAAAATGAGGCCCAGGTTCGTAGCACGGAGAGACTACCATTAAACCATTAGCACGGACGTGAACATGGACACACATTTACCTCAGATGTCAAGCTTTCACCGTAGTGTGAGGTCAAAGTCTATCAAGAAATTTATTAAATCATCATGTCCTTAATGGAGAAGGGCACATACACATGACGATGAGAAACCTAATGAAATCTAGTTAAAATTGAAAAACGTCGACTGTCTATGAACCTTCCCATCTGAGCGTCAGCTGAATGGAGAAGGACACACTCTTGTCGATGAGAAACCTAATGAAATATAATTAAAATTGAAAAACGTCGTCTCTCTGTGAACCTTCCCATCTGGTCGTCAGCTGAATGGAGAAGGACACACTCTTGTCGATGAGAAACCTAATGAAATATAATTAAAATTAAAAAACGTCGTCTGTCTGTGAACCTTCCCTTGATTTGAAATGCAAAATAAGGATAAAACTTTAAACGCAAGTGCTATACTGCTCATCCTTATCAACCATGATCATAAAAAGCAATGACATATTTTAATTAAGTACGTTGTTATATTTGCGGAAGGAAATGTGCGTTGACAAGCAAAACCACTCGCTCGAAATTGTCGTTAAACTATTTACTTTGGTAAGTCTTTGCAAGTATCATGTTAACTATTTTTTCTGTCATGATGGACACTTCAAAGTTTACGGTGTCACCTATTTGTTTATATCTCAAAATAGTCTCCTGTAGGATAGAATTGTACGAGCATGTCTTACATTACCATTTGTCTTATCTAATGAATATCTAAAAGGCGTAATTTAATTTGTCTAGAATTTCCGAACATAAAACTATACTTTGCTGATTCTTGTAGTGTATGGTTTCAATTCACGTCCACCTACATAATATTTTATGTTTTGGATTGATTGCATTCTCTTAAAGCTATAGTTCCTGTTTGACCAAATAATGTGTTGGTTAATTGTTTTTGTGAGGTTTGGAGCTACTTTAAACCCCTTGCGGCCTTTTTTCGCCACAAGGCGGTAGCCCTATTGCCAATTCTTTTTTGTGTTTGTGACGTCATATGCCTTTATTCCTCATTACCATTGCCATTCATGTTTGTCGTTTTTGTGTGTTGTTGGGTTTACCGTTTTCGTTGAAAGCTGCATTTCCTGTTCGACTTTTATACTTATCTTTACAACCTTTACGCAATTATATTGTGAACGCTGCTTATCAGTTAAAAAACATAAAATGATTTTTTGTTGTTATATTAATCGATAGCTCATAATCATTAGATAATAAACATGATGTCGTCTCTCATTTTGTTTACATTGCATATATAAACAGAGTTTACGTAATGTTTAAAAAGTATATCTAAAGTAACTGTATATGTATATTTATTACCGCAGCTGATAAATGCTGCCTGGTTGCTAACATAAAACTGTAATTCCATAATACGAATGATACACATTAATAGACGATGTTTCACGGTGAAAATCATGTCTTGTTGTTTAGATTAAAAAAATAAATAATGTATTGCTAACCAAAGTAAAGTTCTGTTCAATACATTTCATGTATCATGCTCTAAATGATTACAATGTAGAGCTGTGTACTAAATCAATAGTACCCTTAACATTGGTAGAAGCGCAATTGGTAATATTGAAAACGATAACAGCAAATTATCTTTGGGAATAGGTACATCTTTACGAGTACATGGTTATTCCCGACCTTTAAGGATCATCCTACTGCTGAAAATCTTAGTTTTAGAGGCAATTTCATCGAGTTATTTTTTTAGAATACGGTATGAGAATCTAGGTATATACAGGAGAATAGTATTTATAAAACCATAGTACTGATATTGAAGACGATCATGACATATATAGTAATATTAAAACCGAGTTGAGCACATAAGCCAAAATCAGAACAAGGGATGTTTGCATCTAATGTTTTCATAAAGCGTTATTATTCATGAGTATATACATTCAGATAACTATTACTGTGTATAGAAATCATTATAACGCTCTATTACTGAGATTATATTTGACCTAATTCGGGATTCCATATACATGTGAAACGTAAATGTGCCCTCTCCCTTGTGTATGGACATAGTAAATGGTGAATTTCATTTTTGAAGCGATATGAAATACTGTTTTTTCTAATAAAATTCCAAGAAAATTTTGTATAAATGTATTTTTTTTATAGTGTGCATAAACCTGATTTAGGCCTCACTGTTCAAAACGTTACAAATCGGGAGGCGTTTCATTAATGTATTCCGTTTCCGTTTGGATGCGGCCATTCCTCCATTGAGTTTCATTTTGTGCAGGGAGAGTGCTGTTGATGTTGTGCAGTTAGACCTAAACAATGTATCGTAAGTAGAACATGTGCAGACAGTTCACATTCTCGACTGTAAACTTCAACAGAGTTAGTACACAGTTTCTGTTTATGAATGGTAAACCACCATTCATAAACAGAAACTGTGTACTAACTCTATTGAAGTTTACAGTCGAGAATGTGAACTGTCTGCACATGTGTCTATTTTCAGGGATTGACGTATAAAATGTAATCATCTTCGACGCTTGATAATTTGTAAACAAGCAAGCGTCGCAGTCGCTCTAGACTACATAAATTATAAAAAAAATGACAGACTGCTTCACTGCGCATGTCCCGTTTCACTCAAACACCAGAGTCGGTGGGGGTGTGATGCGGGGGTGGGGCGGTTATTTTGGGCTAGAGAAGCCCATTCCTTTCAAACAGGAGTTAATTTCTGTCAAATCTTCGGTGCTTTACTCCAGCCGACGCCGCCACCACGTCGCAACCCCTCATTCTAAAAGTAAAAATCCTTGTATCCTTTATGTCATTCAAACAAGGTAATACAGTTACATTCTATTTTCTTTTTATAATCAATTAAACCTAAATCAAACTTAGTTTTTGCTATGTCATTTTCAAAAAATCACAGATTCTCAAATAAATTACGCATACACAATTTCCAAAGACAATCTATTAATAGAGGAGACACATTGTATGACGTGTCTCACCCGATAATGTTTGACCAATGAATGCCTTCCAGTTTGATCACGTGCAGTGAGTACTGACAGTCGTTAATTTTATTGACGGCTGTTTAGCAGTCTAAAAAAAGAAAACTTATTTGCGCTGTCCAGAAGATTGTTTCCGAAACAAGTGGACCAGTTGAGTGAATTCGATGACTCGGCTTTTATCAATGGCGGTCGCAGTGGTAAACACAAGTTTTAAAAATCCGTTTTTTGTCTCAAATAACAATTCTAAAACATCAAATTTGTTTATTTGAATGAAATAAACATATAATACGACTAATCGAGGTTCCTTAAAAGTAAATATTGAAGAGATGGTGTATTTTGATATTTATATATAAAAAATCGCTTTTGTGCTCCACCTTCCCTTGCTTATTTGTTATTTATTCTGTACGTTTAAATATTCGGGTGAACAATTGGAAGGTTGTGTGTGCACAAACATTCCCTGACGTTTCTTGTCGTCGTTTTCATATTTGGTAATTAGACCCGAGCCTTCTCTGTCTCTAAAAGCCTTTTTTTGTTTTGTGGCTTTTTAGGGTCAGAGGAACTCCAATAGTGAAAACGGAAAAACATAGTCATGCACATTTGTCGATTGTAGTGACACAAAAAAAAACATTTATGTTTTGAAGTACAGTTTTGTTTACTATATTCGCCATATTGTCATTTTGCATATTAATTAAATTCCCGTGATATTCTCGCGCGCGGTGAAGGCATTCATATTGCCCTCATCAAATAACTCCACTACCAACTGACAACACGGAGGGATTTTAAGAGTGGAACAAACTCTTCTCGGCGCATACTCCGGATTTAAAATTAACAGATAAACAATTTAATGTTGTTTAGCGAGGCCAAAAGGAAAAGTTAGTCTCAATTTTGAAATTGTCTGAATTTTGCGTGAAATATTTATCGCCGCACCTGTCACGATTACGTGACTCTTGACCTGAATAACAACAAATGTAGGAAATTTAATATGTTTTAACTTCGTCTGAAAAGGGTTTACCGTTACAACTTTCTAAACGATTAAATTAACAAATATTTCGGTTCAGATCGGTTAATAAATATATTGATAATCACTTTAGATGCTTGAAATGGTAATTCAGTCATATTTTCTTAGATATCGTGACTTAAAACCAAGAGGGTAGCACTCTCCCTCGTGGGAGAGGTGATCCCGTGTCTTTACTATAGGAACCGCTCTGACCATACACAGCCAGATATGAAATATCAAACAGTAACAAGGGCTGGTAACGTCAGAGAAGGCTCGGATGACTGATATCCATGGCCTTTACGAGCTTTTTTTATTTTGGGTAATCTCTCGTTAGTGAAAATCAAAAAGTTGTTAAAAAACTACTAAACGCCATAATTTCAAGTCTAATTTGGTAATCTGTGGTATCTAAACTAAAACATGAACAAAATACCAAGACGTGAGAACCATGGCTGTTATGGTAGTGCAGTATTATCTAGAAAATCTCCATGTTTCGGAAGACTGTCCAGACCTATTTTTATTGAATGTTTATGTTTCGAAATATCTGGTGCTTTGTCGTTATGTATAGTTTTGGAAACTTAACCCTGCGGTCGCCACGTGTTTAGCATAACTGACTCGCGTCCAAGAATTCACGGGTTTGATTCCTGATGGGGTCACGTCCCGGATTTTTCAAACACACTCCCGCAGTATCTTACTTGGGCAAGGTACTGTGAATATAGGTCATACTTCGGAGGGGATGTACAGTAGTCGGTCCAGTGTACAGAGAGACATATACCTTGTGCACGTTAAAGATCTCGCTGAACTTCTGTGTTAATTAGTCATACATCAAACCAGGGCCCTATATGACCTGTATACTTTTCATCCCAGATCAAACCCGTAAACTCTTCCTCGGAAACGAGGCTGCCGCGATCATAAAAATTGAATCATATTGTGTCCAGTACAGTAGAAAGAAAAAAAACCTGCCTTGCTCATTCACCTGACAATTTCTGGTTGATGTTAATTTGTGTCAGTTGTGGGTGAGTTTAATTTGCCTAATAAGGAACGAAACGCGAATTTCAATGAAACTGTATCAGATGTACATACAGACTTAAATTATTAAATAAAACATTCATTCATTGTTGAAAATCGTGTTTTAAACTGGTAACAATGCATACAAGTTCGATAACATCGAAAATCATGCACTAATTTGTATAAAAATGCATATTTTATTTATTTTTTAATTGTGGTATACAGATGGTTATGATTTTCTAATTTAGAATTAGATTTAGCGTCTACAAATCGGGAGTTTTAGAAATTGTTGAAAGATGCTTTTTCTTCTTTTTTTTAAATGGTAACATCAAAGACAATACCTTGTTTACAACAGAGACATGTGTGAGCATGTGACTAAATATTTGTAATATTTATTAATAATATGTATATGATACTTGCATCCACCTTCAATGAAACAATGAATGAATGGTGTTTTACGGCACGTCGACAAAGAAATATGTCATACTGTGCGCAAAAACCGATGAAGCATGGAGGAATGTAGTAGTAATTAAAATAATGTAACATATAAAGACAAAACTATCTACAATTAAGGGATGATATGGTAGTAAAAAAAACTATGTATAAATGTAGATCAACAAATTCCCGCCAACGGGACTTGTACACAAGTTAATATATATACGGACATATTATATTGATTTATAAAATCTTATTTCTTTAAGGAAATCTAAAACAAGACTAAAATCTATGGTATCAAATAACTCTTTCAATGTATTAACTGTGTAGTATCTTTGTCGCATAGGATCAAAGTCTACACATTCCAACAATATATGTTTGACCGTTAACGGTGCAAAACAGGGTATACATTCTGGCAACTGCTCACCTTGTAATACATAGAATGAGTATAGCGTGTATGCCCTATCGACCCTGGCTAGGACAACTTCTGTAGACGAATTGGTCTACTAGAAGGACGCCATTCTCCGAGTCAACAAAACAAACTAAATTAAACAAAACCATCTATGAAGGTACCTGTAAATTACATTTTGTCGATAAAAAAGTAAATAAAAAACACGCACAATATAAACTGAACATCTGTTTTCTGTTTCATTTCAGTTCTTTATAATGGCGTTATCAGCGGCAGAAAAACAAAGAAGATATCGCCAAAAAAGAGACCAAAACCCACTGAAAAGAGAATAATACCTCCAGCCCGTTGGAAAACGCATCACAGCTGCCAATTTAGCGACCGCAAGAGAAAAACGAAATATTCGCAAAACATGGAGCAACAAACAATGAGAGTACAAGGCAGAGAAAACACTTCTACAGAATTCGGATAGCATACGAGGGTCATTCAATAAGTTCTGTCACTAACGCGTTTTAACAATTATGTGCTCGTTGTGAGTGTTGATGTTTGATACCAAATGAAAGAGAATGTCAATACCATTCCATTGATGGTAAAATGAATGCTGTATCTTTTGTTTGACAAAAAATATGGAACATTTAATACACACCACTTATACATACTGAGGCATTTTCGTCCTGAGTTTTTTTCAGGTATGTTAATTGTTACTTTTTTAAATGGCTGTTTCTCTTTAAGTACTTGTCGAAGACCTTTGAAATTTCGCATACATTACCAGTTATATCTGTGCATTAAAGATTCAGAATTTAAGCATGGTAGATGAAAAGGCATTGTCTTAGAAATTAACATTTTAAGCTAACGTGTAAAATTAATTTAATAATAAATGGACATTAAATGGAAGGGCAGTCTTCTCAAATAGCGTTTTTGGATGATCAATATTTTCACTAAACATTGTTCAAAATTCTACAATAATGTGTTGAATATGAAATTTAAACACTGAAGGACTAGGATTTGTAAACAAATATGAAAACATATTAATACTATGAGAATAATTACGACATTTAAAAGAGAGTATAACTTTTCCGTAAACAAAATGAAGAAAATCAGTGTTATTTCTGTTAAAATTAAGGGATATGCATTTACTCATATATGGTTTGCAGCAAGACCTTTCCGAATTATCGAAAATCATTTTCAAAGATTATGGGCGAATAACAACAGATGGCGTACAAGAAAATTTAAAAGCATAAAGTTATTCAAATATGTTTTACAACGTTTTGTAACAAAGACATTTTCAGAGATGCCAGTATCCAAAAGGTGTGGTAGGGGGAGGTAATTCAGGGGTATAAATAACCGGAAATTTTTATTTTTTGTTGTGGAATTTAAGAGAGACAACCCAGTAGTACTATAATTACACTACTTTATCTCAGTGTAATATCCAGTTCAAAGGATATATGCCTAGTGACAGAACTTTTTGAAGCACCCTCGTATCATCAAATAGTCTGTCATGTTCAAATACAAGTGATGGACACAATGGGAATATAACTAATCAACCAGGCACAAGTCATCAACAGTAAAAAAAAAAGAGAACAAGGAACAGGAACAAAGCTCAATGTTTTAGGGACAATGAAACATTGAGAAAAAATCTCAAATTAGTTGAAAAAAAAAGCTAAAATGTACAGAAAAAGATGGATAAGGGCGAAAACACATTATGTTAAATCGGAAAAAGTTGACACGCCAAGATCAAAGACTAGGAGATTACTTCAAAAAATTTCAAGCGGAAAATCAAAGAAAACTGTGCACACATCTTTGCTCATTCATAATGCATTACTGGTGAAAATGTCAAAAAAATACAAGAAGGAAAAAATAAAGAAAAGAAGAGTTTAAGCTCGCTACTCGCGGGGAACATAATAAGAAAGTATGAGATGCTATCGCATACAAGAGAAGAAATAGGAATAGACTTTCCCAACGGACAGAGAAAGAGAAAACTCTCGTTAACGACAAGACTGTAAAGGAAATTAAGAGCTTTCATTGAAAGAGATGGCATTAGCACAATGACAACGGGTGTCAAACAAACAATGACAAGATCTAAACAGAAGAAGCAGAGACATATCCTAACAGATACTATGATGAACTTGCATAAGAAGTTTCTTTTTGAAAATAAGCTATACATCATTTTCCAGGAAGAAGCCTATTTGGGTACTGCCACTAACAGAGTCAGATAGAGATACCTGTGCGTGTAGTATACATGCAAATATGTCGTTCTTAACTCAGTCTCAGCATACAAGATGACTATTATCATCGGTAAATCTTAACGAAATCGTCTCGCAAACTGTTTGCGACATAGAAAAGAAATCATGCATGTACAATGACTGCACAAGAATAGTGTGTTGATAGGTATCGATTACGACCAAAATTAAAAAGTTACCTGGACAGAGTGGACAGAGTGGAAGAGCAAGCGAGACGATAGGGAGGTGAAAAAACTATTACAGTTACAGCGAAAGAAGAACAACAGGGCACACTGAGTGAGTTAGTAAGTTTCAAGATCTCCTTTAAAAAACATTCATTCAATGTACATAATCAGCACAAACATTACACTCGTTTGAAGGACAACCGGTTGATTTTTTTTTATCAATCTCAGTCAATGAGGTGCAAAACATTCACTTTGGGGGTTCAAAGAGTCGGATAACTCTTTACACAGGAATATATAACATTAATGGGCAAGATGATGTTTGCGCATAATAACTTCAAAACCGTAACACTTACTTACACTCATAAAACTTCATAGGTACATTGCACTGGGTGAGAGGAGCCCTATTGCTTTGGGGCCAGTAGGTCAAAGGTCAAGGTCACAGAGACCTTATATGGAAATATGCCTCCCACACAATAACTTCAAAACTGTAACACCTACACTCATAAAACTTCATAGTTACATTACCCTAGGTGAGAAGTGGAGCTCTATTGCTTTTTGGGGTCAGTAGGCAAAGGTCCGGGTCACTGTCATCTTATATAGAAAAAAAATGCCTTCTTCGTGATAACTTCAAAATTGAAACACCTACACTTTTAAAACTTCATACATACATTGCCCAAGGGTGAATGGAGAAACTCTAATGTGTTTGGGGTGAGTAGTTCAAAGGTCAAGGTCACCGCCACCTTATATGGAAGTATGAATTCAGCATGATAACTTCAAAACGTTCAATAGCCATCACGTGCAAAGCTCGAAATGAGGGTCAAAGTACCAATATAATATTGGTTATGTATTATTCAAAACAAGGACTAAGCCATATTAGAAAACCAATCTGGAAAATAATCAGACAAAACATTCTCATATATTATTCTCTTCGGACGGAGAGTAGTTGAATGGGAATCCCAGAGGCATGGCTAGCTCGTATAATAAATACAATCACTGGCGAAATCAACCTAATTAACACAAACTACTTTAGTTACCGTTTAACACGGACTGAGATTTATTGATTTTATCTTACTCTCTCTGGCTAAAACAAGTTTCTACCACGTTTATAATTGTTTAAGAAAACAGGCCTGGTTAAATAATTATATAACCACATATAGTACTTTATGTCTTTCTAGAGTATAATCAAATATTTTCAAAATAAAATAGTTATATGAAATATTGATTTCGTTAAAGCTATAATGGCACACGATGGTTATTCCTAGCGTTGCAATGACGTCAAGCCTGATGGAATATAACTAGACAGTATTTATAGGGCTCGACAATTTGTTCCTATTTTTCTTTCAATTTTCACAGAAACAGAGAAAATGCTGGGATATTGTTTCGTAGTTTTCGGTCTAAAATATTTCTATTCATGGCGTGAATTCAACCGCTTTGGACAGCAAACTCACTTAGACCTTTCCTCCTAGGAAAGAGGTCATTTGGCAACGGTTTACTGTTTTCTAATATCGTATACCGTGTAAACATCAAGACGAAGTATATTACTTGCAAAGACATATGGAAATGTTTAAATATTTTATTTACTTTTGAGATGATGACGATAAATGTCTGAGGAAAAAAAACAGAATTATTGCTTAATAAACTGCACAGTTCACTTAAAATCCATGTTTATTATCGTTGCGTGTTTTATGTCTGTCGATACAGATTGGTTCATTTAATTCCTTTAATACGTTAAATTATTAGTCATTATAAACTAATATCCATATCAGTTTTCAATTAGTTTTCATCATTTTTGTCACGCACACCAGTGCTATATTTGAAGCATCTTTTGTCATAGTTACCATGTGACAATAACGATTTTCTAATAAACATATATATAGTTAGTATCACCCGGTTTCCGAAATCAATCGTTTTATAAGCTATGGTTGTCGTTATTTGACGGAAAAGCCCGAAATATCCGACGCGTTCCAGAGTAAAGCGTTAGTATCACCCGGTTTGCGAAATCAATCTTTTTAGGTTGACTTGGTGGCCGAGTGGGCCAACGCGTCTGCTATTGGGCGAGGAGATGTGTCGATATAGGTAAATGGAGCTACGGGTTCGAATCCGTTGGTAAGTGGTTGGTACACGTTTTTCTCAACATATAATATTTAATGTTTGAATAGTATCTTATAGATCCTTCATTAAAGAAAGTTCGTTATTATAATAAATAATTATAATAATTATATTCTTTATCCATTGTATCAGTATTGATCTGGCGTCTTTCTATGGTGAATGTTTGCGTAGGTACCCCTGAGGTTTATAGGTCACAGACAACAAATGATTTTCCCATAGGCCTCCATAATAGCCTTTAGGGCTACCCTGATTTCCCTATACAGTCCACATTCAGTATCTCGAATTTCAAGGGACCGGGGGAAAAGTTCGAATTAAACGATTTTGGCAGACTTGTCTTCAGTTGTATTACCCCACCCATCAGTTTTACATATAAATTACCGATATTAGCCGACTTTATACATGTTTTCTTCCTTCATATATGTTGATGCATAAGTTTCTTTACTGTTATAATTTCATTCAGATCAAACAGGAAGATGCAATTACATAAATTACTGATTGTTATTACCACGCTCAAATTTGAGACCTGTATTGCAGCATGCTCATTTCGTTTTGTCAGTTTGTATATTCGGGCATAGCATGTTAAAGCCGTATAAGAAAACGTTTTGGTTATTAAATGAATCAGCAAAATATTTATGATTTCATATTTTATTAAAAACATAAAAAGACATGTATACAATGACACAATCTTTTCACAAATTATACGTTTCGTCCATGTCTAATTAGAAGGAAATATTTCTAAAGATCCTAATATTGACATTTTTTCTATATTTTCTATCCGAAAGCGTAAAGCTAGGTCTCATGGTTTTAGGCGTAATGGTAACATCAAACGTAAATCGCGTGTAATTATTTCTGTCGCTGATTTACATACCATTTTTAAACAGTCTGGAAAGCACTCTATGCTTTCGCGGCTTACCGCTTTGTCCATTTCATCACTAAAGTTGATCGACGAGGAAGCCGACAAAATTTTCATTCGTACAGATCCCTTGTATAACACTGCTTCCATAGTTCAAAGTTATCCACAACATGTTCTCCGACCCCATATTGACAAGGAGTCTGATCACGTCAGGCATTTTCTAAAACTACTATATATTAACAAAGGTATTGATTTCATTGACATGCCTAGTATTTTTCGAGATACTCATGTAGTTGATTCTATCCCAAAATATTTCAAAAATTCTGAAAGTCCTGTAATTTGTTACAAGTATAAAAAGCCTATTAGAAATATTATTTTCAACTACAACAAAATAGCTATGCTCCAGCAGGTCATGTTATCACTGGTAATTTTGATATTATTGATAAACGTATTCGGCATTTGTTTTCGAAAGGTCCTAAATATAGATTACCTTCAACTATTGATTTTAATGCCTGTCGTGCCCAGATCGCCCACTCCATTGAAGATTTTAGTATCAAATGGTGTCGTAGAGAACATGCGGACCCAAACTCACTTTATACTTGGAAAAAGTCAATTCTGAAAATTATAGATACACGTATTAACTTTTATAATGCTAACCCCTCTTTACTTCCTCCGAGACCTAGGTTTTCCTTTCGTAATTTAAAATCGGGAATTCAGGAATTTCATAATAAATTTGTTTTAGTTCCTGCAGATAAAGCAGCTAATAATGTAATTATTGTTTGACGCCTACATTACGTCAATGTTTTATCTCTGGAACTCGGCAGCACCAATTCGTATACTCCAGTTAATTCTAACGAGGATGATGTTGTTTCCGCACATATCACTCGGTGCACTACTTTCAAGGCTGGTGTAAACGATAAGCAAAATAAACTGCCTACTATGTACTGGATTCCTAAATTACATAAAAATCCATATAAGGCTCGCTTTATTTCGAATTCTAGTGCCTGCACCACAACAAACATCTCCAAACTTTTAACTTCTTGTCTTACTGCCGTTAAAGATCACGTTAAACTATATTGTGATAAAACTTATGAAAACTCTGGGATTAATTTATTTTGGTCTATAAAAAATTCAGGAGACGTTCTTGATAAAATGTTCAAGAAAGGTCAAGTTTCATCGATAAGCACTTATGACTTCTCTACACTATATACAACCTTACCACATCACGGTTAAAGACAAGCTAATTATTCTTATTCAAAAAACATTTGCTAGAGAAAATACTACATTTTTGGCATGTAATAATATAAAAGCGTTTTTTACTAACGGCAGTTTTGACAATTATACTATGTAGACTTGCTATGAAGTTTGTGAAGCACTCATCTTCCTATTAGATAATATTTTCGTCAGGTATGGAACCACCGTTTATAGACAAATTGTTGGTATCCCTATGGGTACGAACTGTGCACCACTTGTCGCAGATTTGTTCTTATTTTGCTATGAAAGGGATTTCATGTTGAGTCTTTCACCAGATACCCAGGCAGATGTTATTGAAGCCTTTAATGATACCTCTCGGTATCTGGATGACATATTGAACATTGACAACCCTTTCTTTCCAACTATGGTTAATTATATTTATCCTAAAGAACCTCAGCTTAACAAAGCTAATATATCTGATAATAACGCTTCTTTTCTTGATTTAGATCTCTCGATTGAAAATGGTAAAATAATTAGCAAAATCTATGACAAGAGAGATGATTTTAATTTTGACATTGTTAATTATCCCCACTTGGATGGGGATGTTCCCCGAGCAACTTCTTATGGGGTATATGTGTCTCAACTTATTCGTTTTTCTAGAGCTTGTACTCGAGTCGAGGACTTTAATATTCGTAATCTTTGTATAACTAAAAAGTTACTCAATCAGGGTTAACGTTACCATAAACTTCGTAAAACCTTTGCAAAATGTTATTATCGTAACCCTGATCTTCTTTCCAAATATAAAAGTAATTTAAGGACTCTTCTGCGACAAGGACTATCACAACCTGACTTCTATGGTGATGTGATTTATAAACTTCGTAAGATTCTAGGTCATGATCACTTTCATACTATCTTTGTTAAATTTGATAACAAGTTTATCAAAAGAGGTTATGACCCTATCATATTGCAACGTACTGCATGCTTGGTGGTGGACCCTTTTACAGTTCGCCACTATGCTTTCCTCTTTAATTGTACGATGACCGGACAGGCTGTGGACCCTGTGATGACGCCTACCTAAAGCCCATTGGGACGGTGGCGTTTGATGTTTGTCCATGATCTTTCTTGTCGTGCCCTTAATGGTTTATTCTCTTACTGCTCTGGCTTCTGCAAAGTCATTGAGTACCTTCATTGTGGCTTTCTAGGCTATTGTTTTTTTTGTATTATATTTACACGAGCATATTTGTGTTTTACTTATATTGCCTATTGATGCTGCCTTGTTGGTTAGAGATTAGATCATGGCGGGAATTTCTTTATTTATATGGCAACCCTTGCCTGAAACTTATACCCAAGTGACATTTAATGAAGAACTTTTTCTCATAGCAAATCCAATGAAAAGTTAGTATTTTCTGGCTCCGAAGTGACTCATCCCCAGGTTTGCAGTTTTTTTCCAGCCAAATGTTAACGTGTACCTACTTACATTTTTCAGTCATAATCTTAAAAATTAACTACAAAAATATGTATTAAATGTTCCATTTTGAAGAAAACATATTTATGTTTGAATTCTCAAGTCATTATTTTTATCCAATCCATGACTTCACATTGGTAAATATTAATCTCGGATTCCCTAGACTTTCTTTTGACCAATCACAGTCTGTTTTACTTAGTAGACACGGACCTAAAATCATGTAATGTGAATCCTCTATCGTATCAATATACGCTATGGCTGTTATTTGACGGAAAAGCTCGAAGATGTCCGACACGTTCAAGAGCAAAGCGTTTTTTTAGGTTGACTAGGTGGCCGAGTGGGATAACGCATCTGCTATTGGGCGAGATGCTGTGTCGATGAAATACAGAATGCTGTAGCGGCCTTAGAGCAGAGCATACATGTGATACCTCACGGCGTGAGATGAAATCTCACGGAATTTTAACACTCCTCCCGACCTCACGGAATTGTTTGAAAAACTCCCGTAAAAACGATCTCAAAAGAGTTTGCAATTTTTATTCCAAAAGCCCAAACTTGTTTCTTGGTCATTAAGATGCTTGATTTTAAATACAAACGTTTATCTTAAGAATAAGCAAGCGTGGAGATGATCAAGACTTGTTTATTGTCACATGTATGGCTCTGTTGTTTTTATAATTTTGACACCTCTTACCTGGGTCCCGAGGGGTAATGTTTGATTATCGGATATTATCGATGAAGTTGTATCCCCTTTGTTTAAAAGAAAAGTTAATACTTTCACTGAAAAAAAACGACATACGGAAATAGGTTTAGAGAGTCCTTGGTACACGAATGAATGTTTTGAAAAAAAATCAACCTTTTTATATTTGTTGAATAAATATCGAGTTGATAAGACTGATTTAAATAGAGTTAATATGGTTATGGCTAGATCACAATACAAAGCATGCATACGCAGATGTAAATACGATCATGATAAAATTCAAACAAATAAATTTATTCAGGCTAGGCACAAAAATGCCAAGATGTACTGGAACATGTTGAAAGAGTGCGCGGGCATAAAACATCCTAATATTCAGATAAGCACATTTGAACAATATTTTAAGGCGGTTAATAACCCAGATAGTCCGTTTTTTACACCTGACGAAGATGTACTACATTTTATTGATAGATATGAAAACAATGAATTTAATATTATGTTTAGCATGTTTAGTGAACTTAATATTGATATTACAGAGCAGGAAATTGTGAAAGGTATAAACCAGCTTAAAGCAAATCGGTCAGGGGGGCCGGACTTGTATATTAATGAATTATTTACTCATGGTAAACATATATTAATGCGAGTTTTAACGAAATTGTTTAATAAGATTTTTGAAATAGGTATTTTTCCCGAAAGCTGGACAGAGGGTTACGTTATACCGTTACACAAAAAAGGTAATATTAATAATGTTGAAAATTATCGAGGGATAACATTGTTGAGTGTAGTGGGTAAATTGTTTACAAGACTATTAAATAATAGACTAGGTAATTGGGCGGAGAACTATAATGTATATATAGAAGCTCAAGGCGGTTTTAGGTCTAACATGGGTACAGTAGATAACATATTTGTATTACATGGCTTAATCTCTCATTTTATAAATAATGGTAAAAAACTTTATTGTGCATTTGTTGATTTTACAAAAGCTTTTGATTACGTAGTTCGTGAAAACTTGTGGTATAAAATGATAAATCTAGGAATCCGAGGTAAAATCTTTAACATTATTCATTCAATGTATGAGTCTGTTAAATCTCGAGTTAAGTATTGCAACTCATTGAGTGATGAGTATAGTTGTATGCTGGGTGTCCGTCAGGGAGAGTGCTTATCTCCCTTTTTGTTTTCGATGTTTTTAAATGATATTGAAGAAACATTCATAAATAATGGTATTGAAGGAATTGACGTTAATATGTTTAAAATGTTTCTAATATTATATGCTGATGATATAGTTATCTTTGCAAATAGTAAGGAAGATTTACAAAATAGTTTAAATAGCATGGAAGATTACTGTAGAAGGTGGAAACTTGTTGTTAATACTTTAAAAACAAAGATAATGATATTTAAAAAAGGTGGTTCTCTGCCACGAGATATTCATTTTTATTACAATGATACTGTTCTAGATATTGTTAATAGATTCAGCTACCTGGGTAACGTTTTTACAACTGGAGGATCATTCGCATATGCTCAATCTACACTTGCAGGTCAAGCGTTAAAGGCAATATTTAAAATGAATAAATGTCTTTATAAATTTACGGAATTACCAATTGCACATAGAATAGATTTATTTGATAAATTAATTACTCCTATTCTGAATTATGGGTCAGAAGTATGGGGCTTCAATCAGGCGAATGACATTGAAAGGGTTCATTTACAATTTTGTAAACGAATTTTGGGAGTGAAAAAGACAACACAAAACGATTTTGTATACGGCGAATTAGGTAGAAAACCTCTGGTTATTATGCGACATTATAATATCATAAAGTATTGGTTAAAAATATTAAATAAAAATGAAAACAAATATGTTAAGAAATTATATGATCTGATGTTATATGATATACATGTGAAACCAAATATAAAGAATTGGGCTTCCTCGGTAAGAGAAATGTTATATCGAATGGGGTTTAATGATATATGGTTAACGCAAGGTGTTGGTAATGTAAAACTGTTTTTATGCATATTTAAACAAAGATTAAATGACACTTTTGTACAAAATTGGAATAGTAGATTAACTGATTCAAGTAGAGCTTTATTTTATAATAATATATGTAGTTTTAGATTTCAGCCATACCTCACATTATGTAACATAACAAAGTTTAGAACTGCTTTGACTAAATTAAGAGTCTCATCTCATAGATTACAAATAGAAGCAGGACGATGGAATAAACCAAACAGAACACCGATAAATGAGAGACAATGTTATGTTTGTAATATTTTAGACGATGAGTTTCATTTCATGTTAGAATGCCCGTTATACTCCGATCTAAGAAAACAATTTATTAAAAAATACTATTGGAATAGACCGAATATGCATAAAATGGTTTTGTTAATTAATTCAACTTGTACAAAAGAAGTAAGAAACGCCGCCATTTTCATAAATAAAGCCTTTACTAAAAGGAACGAAACTATGTTTGCCAATAATTGAACTATATGTTGTAGAATGTATCACAAATTGGTGTAGCGTTGCTAATAATATGTATGTTTACTTGCATATGTATACCTGGTTGCTAAGCATCTACTTAAAATTATTTACGTGTTCATACAATTTAAAGCTGTTTGAATTATATGCAATCATGTATGTCATGTAAGAATATACATGAATAAGTATCAACAGGTAGTATGTTATGCGGACATGCAAATATATAATTGTCCTTAGTTGAAAAACCTTCTCCTAACAATGAAGAATTTCATTATACATGTATATTATAATTATTTGCTGTTTAATTTGAAGACTGAGTTTGACTGTCAGCCATATATGTATATGTGTATGTATATCCTCATGGGCGGTTAGCCTATTGGAAATTTGAAAATAAACTACTTTGATTGGCAGACAGTTTATCTTATCAAAGGATTAGCCTAGCAGCATGCTATTGAAGTCATTAATGATGTAGGTAATAATTGGATTATGACTTGAAACAAACTGCTATCATTTATATAGACAGAGAAAATGAAATGTATTGGATAGAGAAAAAGAAAGTAGAATTTTCATTTGGAGTTTCTATTCCTCAGGGCTCTAGGACAATGAAAAAACAATCTAAATAATAGTGTTAGATGATATTAAATGTTTGCATCATAATTGTCATTCAAATTTCAAAAATATAAAAAAAATCAATTTTTTGTTTTCAAAAGCATGAAAATATCATCTTTTTTAATTAAAATAATGTTATGACTATTTCCCTTTTTTAAAAGAAGTTAGTGAAAACTATTTTAAAAATGTATTTTATGGCATTCATTTATAGTATTTGGGTAAAAAAATACCCAGCGCACGCTAACATTTATGATTAAAAAAAACTCCCAGATTTTTGCACGAATCTCCCTTAAAAAAATCACTAAACTCCCAGATTGAGGTCCTGAAAATATCACATGTATGGCAGAGGTACATAATCATGTCGTCCTATGACGCCAGCCTGTATATACAACATGTGCAGTGCAAATTATTTGGTGAAATCTTATATTAATATAGGTAGAGTGCGGACTAATTAGTGATTTTTTATAAATCAAGTCATAGATTTGTATAAAATAACAGATAATACATATTTCTTTCAAACCTTGTGCTTTTAATAGACATGAAATTTAGACCAAAGTGTTACCTTATCTGGTCTGATAGCCATACATATGGACACAAAAACGTGCTCTTTATTTTAACCGTTACATGGTTGGTTCAACTGAATATAAACTTTCTTAACTCACCTATCAACCTCCATCCCCACCTCCCTCACCCACACCTTCTAGAAAGGAAACCATGTTATATCTTCTGGTTTCTAACTATGAATAACAACAATATAAACAAATATATTTTAGTTTGGACAGAGGAGTAGTTGAAAGAGTATGGGATCGAGGGAGAAACTATTGCGCTTGTGACATTAAGCAAAACACGAACATTTTTTTGCAGCAGCACAAAGTTGGACATTATCTTTCGTCAACATTCAGTAATATTATTTTAATATTCAACATTCATTTTTTTATAGACACGAAAACTCCCTACTGGTATAACGTCCGTCTGCCGGACAGTTTTTCGCAAGTCGGTGCACATGTCTTTCATGAATTGAACTTTCACCATGCTCAACAATATAATTCTGATTCGTAAGGACTCACAATTGAGAAAGAAATAACGGCAAAGCAAGGTATAACCTCTCTGAATGCAAGACGTTGGCACCAGCATCCGTATACAAATTGCGATAACAGACCAAATTTGCAAAACACTTCCAAGAATGAGCACTCATGTGCATTGATGCCATAATTTCATGTGTCACATTTAGGCAGATTCTGAACGACCTATCGTTATTTTGTGTTTGTTCGTAAGACATTTGAAAAAGTATATATATTTTTTTATTCAAACTCTCAGCAAATTCTACATATACTGAAAGGAAACAGGAAACCGACACGGGAATTTCTGCTACTGTTAATCAAATGCAAGTTTTTTTTTACAAAACGTCTTGGGATTTCCTTGGAATATATATGGAATTAAGTTTGCAGTATATACAATATATAGTGTAAATTCCCGTTTCGCGTTTCTTTTTCCTTTTAGTATATTTAGGCAAGAAATTAATTATTATGTCCGATGCCTTACATGTATTATCTCCTATTTACAAATGGCAGTTTATTTGTGACAACAAAGAGAATAGAAAACAATCTCCATCTCATAGCAATGGTAAAATTGAATTGTATTTTAAATGTGTTTATTGTGTATATTCAGATATATGTTAGCCGGAGATAAATAATCTTACTACAGTGAGGCATTCATCTTTTAAATTATTCGTATTTTGGCCATACAATAACACGATTAGAACTGTCATCTTCGATCTTGTACTTATTTATTTGGCTGGCATGTATTATGTACAATTATCGACTATTGTACGGTACAATGGGGATGATTCTCCGACCCCCATGTATCTATGACGGGGAAAAGTTATATATAAAGATGGCCGGGAAAAAAAAGAAAAAAAAAGATATTAATTATTTTAATATCTGTGCCCTCTGAATCTGTTAATAATTTTTAAGGGAAGTGTTTTATATGGCTCCATATCCTAATGTCACACAACATAAAAACTAATCCTACTTTCCATTGAATATGTTCTAGAAAATGTTCAAGTTTGCCACCTGTGAAGAAACAAATGTATTCCTTTGCAACAGAACCCGATATAGAAACGTATATACAATATAAGAACGACAGTGGCACACAGTCTATATACAATATAAGAACGACAGTGGCAAACAGTCTATATACAATATAAGAACGACAGTGGCAAACAGTCTATATACAATATAAGAACGACAGTGGCACACAGTCTATATACAATATAAGAACGACAGTGGCAAAAAGTCTATATACAATATAAGAACGACAGTGGCACACAGTCTATATACAATATAAGAACGACAGTGGCACACAGTCTATATACAATATAAGAACGGAAGTGGCACACAGTCTATATACAATATAAGTACGACAGTGGCAAACAGTCTATATACAATATAAGAACGACAGTGGCACACAGTCTATATACAATATAAGAACGACAGTGGCAATCAGTCTATATACAATATAAGAGTGGCAAACAGTCTATATACAATATAAGAACGACAGTGGCACACAGTCTATATACAATATAAGAACGACAGTGGCAAACAGTCTATATACAATATAAGAGCGACAGTGGCACACAGTCTATATACAATATAAGAACGACAGTGGCACACAGTCTATATACAATATAAGAACGACAGTGGCAAACAGTCTATATACAATATAAGAACGACAGTGGCACACAGTCTATATACAATATAAGAACGACAGTGGCAAACAGTCTATATACAATATAAGAACGACAGTGGCAAACAGTCTATATACAATAAGAACGACAGTGGCAAACAGTCTATATACAATATAAGAACGACAGCGGCAAACAGTCTATATACAATATAAGAACGACAGCGGCAAACAGTCTATATACAATATAAGAACGACAGCGGCAAACAGTCTATATACAATATAAGAACGACAGCGGCACACAGTCTATATACAATATAAGAACGACAGTGGCAAACAGTCTATATACAATATAAGAACGACAGTGGCAAACAGTCTATATACAATATAAGAACGACAGTGGCACATAGTCTATATACAATATAAGAACGACAGTGGCAAACAGTGTATATTTTTGCACGATTATGTTTCCGAATTTGTTTCTATTTTTTCCTTGAAAAGTACTTCTTCTTTGTAGGAAACTCATTGTGTTTACTTTTTAGAGACAACGGCTCACTTCGATTCTCCAGTGTTTTAGATTGAAATCACGTCCTACATTTTTTCAAATTTTTGTAAACGTCAGTTTTGTGTACGAAACAACAAATTCTCGAGGCAGAATTTGTCTCATAAATGACTGCACAGTTTAAAAACAATGATATGCCAAAACATTGTATTGATATACTTACTACCATTTAAGAAAAACACATTCCGTACTGTTTCCAGTAGGTGTTCTTCATATTTAGATTTTATCAAGCGAATCTCTCACATGTTCATGAATAGTAAGAAATATAAAAAGATCGGACAGGGAAAGTAGCATTCAAGGACGACAGTCAACCACACAACACAGAAACAAACATGCAAACAGACAAACAAGAAGGCAAAAGTAATAATAGAAGCAAACGACATCGCAAACACAAAAGGGCTGACAATAGGGCTACCGTCTTGGAACGGTCAGTGACAAAGTAGGCCACTGGGGGTTTAAACCGGTTCTAGGGTGCACCAAACCTCACACTTTATCCTACTGTCATCCCATTAAAACAGGACAGTGTAATTAAGAAATCTCCGCCATGATCTAATCTCTAACCAACAAGCCAGCATCAACAGGCATATAAGTAAAACACAAACATGCTCGTGTAAATATAAAACAAAAAAAACAATAGCCTAGAAAGCCACAATGAAGGTACTCAATGACTTGGCAAAAGCCAGAGCAACAAGAGAATAAACCATTAAGGGCACGACAAGAAAGATCATAGACAAACATCAAACGCCACCGTCCCAACTTCACCTGCACAAGTCAACACCGAATTGATTCATTTATTCCAGATCAAACCATCTTTGGCCTTTTGTCAGTGACTTGTTTACTTTTGATAACGTCAAAGACAAAAAATAGAAAATGTTTTGAAGTCAATATTGACACAATTTGCAAAACAGTCAGCATGTCATCAGTTAAGTTACCCTATGGTCAAAATATACGCATCACAAAAGTATGCTTTTCCCACATCAAATATTGGTGGTCTGTCAATGTTTGAGCACTAAGAACATGTTTCATGGTTATTATAGTATCACACACACGCTTCGGTGGAAATATTACGAAAAGAGTACGGCAGTCTTAGTTGGACCCATTAGAAATTACATAAGAGCTTTATATTTAAAATGCATTCCATAATGAAATGAGTGTGTATATAGTGCGGTAGGCAACGTATCCTCATACCCTGAATGGTATATAGTGACAATAAAGCTTAATGGAAATATTGAACATCAAAAGCGGCAGCATTAATACAAACCCGTGTACATTATCTAGTGACAATAAAGCTTAATGAAAATATTGAACATCTAAAGCAGCAGCATTAATAGAAACCCGTGTACATTATTTCCAACCTGCGTCATATATTTCTCACTGGAGACACGAAGTACAAATCCCGGTTTGGGCATAAGGACATGATGCATCGGTGACAAATTGTTTTAAAATGCTGGTTAAAACATACATAATATCACGCACTTCATACTATATCGATTCATCATTTTGCTCTGCGTTCTGGTGTCTTTAACAGTCTTTACCAGTTGTTAGAGAAATTCAAACAAATGTTGTTTAGCGCAGATAAAATTATTTGAGTCGCCCCCTAGCAATATTAGGGTTTAAGTGTTTTGTGATGACCCCTGCTAGAAGGTATCACCTCAGCAGAATCTCAGAATCAGTCTGCTGACCTGCTCGTTACCGACGCCATTACTTTACAAAGCTAAGCAAAGTTTTGCTAAAAGAAATTTCGTTTTACGAAGTTAAAGCGAAGTTCTTCCGAAGGATATTGTCGCGGATTATTCGAGGAACGGTGTTTTCAGTATGCCTCCAAAGCGGTCATCTAGGATTCAGCAAAAGGCCATAAACCCCAAAAAGAGAAAGGCCGATCAAAATAGTCTATCAGTGCAGCCACCGAAAACCATACCACCTGTTCCAGCTCCCAATGACCGCAATACAACTGATGGGGTTAATGACCATGCGGCCATTGTAGAAGCAGTTTTGATAGCGCTCGAGCAACGGGGGTGATACCACCTGCTCAACCAGTATCAACACGTGCAGTAGCCACTGTAGGTGAAACTAGGACAGAGCAAAGTATCTCTGCTACGGGAGACGTCTCGCAGCAAGTGCAACAAGCCTTATTCACTAATAAGACCACATCCATGCATGGACAGTCGCTACAAGGTACTATAACACCCGTTCTACACGCGCATTGTGTCACTTTGTCTCCTGGAGCACTGGTACCTGAAAAAACTAAAAACGCAATCTGGAACCGCGAGTTCACAGACCTTGCTTCTCTGTTAAATAAACGGTTTGACAATGAAGAGATCACAGTTAAGTTCTCTTCAGCTGGTCACCAGGTGTCTGTTGCGCCCAAAGAAGACGGGCGAAATATGTCGATCGACAAATGGTTGTCGGCTTTTACAATATACATAGACATATATATTAAACGTTTCCCTGAGGAGGCAGCAGGGTTACTGTCTTATATGAATACCATTAGGGACTTGAAGAGGGTGCATGGGGTGACGGCATTCAATTTTTATGACAAACATTTTAGAGCGCACCGGCAAACACATCCACTAGCATGGGGATCTTTGCATCATGAGCTGTGGATAAGAGCCACTACAATGATGACGGCACCCGCAGTTGGCCGCAATACAGTTAACATGAACAATACAGTTAACATGAACAAATATTGTTTCAAGTATAACAAACCTCAGGGTTGTCAGGTGCGTAATTGTCAATACGAACATGTTTGCGGCCAGTGCGGGAAGCCTCATCCACAATTCAAATGCTTTGCTCGTCAACATATGGTGAGTGCCGCGGCCCTAGGTGCTCCCTTCAACTTCAAATTGATATCTTAAGATTCTTGGAAACCCAATAATTATGGCCAAAATAAAGTGAGAAAATTAGTTAAATGGTCTAGGCGACAGTAATCAAATGAAAGTCCAGCAAAAGGCTGCTTTCAAGTCCTGTTGCTTAATGATATATTTATGGTTATGCAAATTCTTTTTGAACATATTGATTATTGTTACGTATTTATGAGGTAACGCTTTTTTCACCATGTATTATATGTACATTGCTATTAGTTGGTACCAAATACAATAGTTTCAATAATGACTACATGTGCAGGTTTGGAATCTCTTTACTGAAAGTCCAGCATAAGGCTGTTTTCAAGAAGTGTACAATGCTGCATTTGATTCTGAATTTAGTCCGATAACTCACAAATAGTGTTTTAGATGGATAGATGGATTATTATCATTTGAAAGTTCAGCACCATATGTTATATGTACATTGCTGATTAGTTGCTACAAAATACCATGGTGAGTTTTTGCGACACGTGCCATGTGCAAGTTTGTAATTTTAACGAAAGTCCAGAATAGTGTTTAGGTGGATTATTAATTATCACTTGAATTTCAGCACCATATTTAATATGTATATTGCTGTTAGCTGCTATCAAAATACCATAGTGAGGTTTTGCTACATCGTGCATGTGTAACTGTGTAATCTAGTTAATATAAGTCCAGCATAAGGCTGCTTTATAACAATGTTCAATGCTGCATCTTCATTTTGAATTAGTAGGATACCTCACGAATAATATTTAGATGGATTAATATCATTTGAAAGTTCAGTACAATGCTGTATTTTGACGTGTTTGAAGGTGTTATGACAGTTCAGTATAAGGCTGCTTTCGTTGATAGTATTATGTGTAGTATTAGTTTTTCAGTTGCTTGTTGATTATTGCTTGATATCATACTCAGGTTTTCATAATATTCATTGAGGTGGCTTCTCATTTTATTCGGGTGGGTACGCAATTATATTGCTGGTGGCGGATTGTAGCCCACCTATGTGTATGGCAAAAAATAGTTAACACATTTTGTTGTGAAACATTTTTGATTCAATTTTAACTTACTTATTATTTAGATTATAAGCTTGTATTATGCCTATTCGTCATTTTTAATAGAATAAATGACATATTCCCACATTAGAGTGTCCTGTTTTATTTTACAATAGTTGCCAACACATATAAACTCATACTCTAAAATGACAAGCCACGGTTTATACTTTAGTAACAGGATGCATTATTTGTATAAGCCGATTGAATTTATGTGTGGGAAATGGAGGGGAAGATTCAAATAACTTTAAAGACGGATGTGTAAGAGCGCATTTAAAATTAAAATAATTTCTTCCATTACTTACATTTCTGAAAATATGGCCAGATTATCTACATTATAGATTCCTCACTTTAACCCACGCAGTTCAAATTCAGTTCAGCAGATGAGTAAAAACTGCATTTGGAATTGAAGTCAAACAAAGGTAAAACGATATGCAGTCACACTATCATTTAATTTTATAAAGATTGTATGACAGTGTTTATGACCAAGTATCTTAAGAAGTTTCCAAAGCAACCATTCAAAACAAAAACACAAGACACGCATGCAAGTCATACGTTAGAGCATACCTAAGGAAAAACAAAGAATTGAATCGTGCGTTCTTAAAGTATACCCGATTAACTCATTTGACAGCCAATCCTATTGTTAAGTGTTCTATAACAAGCTGTATTGACAGCATGATCAATAGTTCAGTTCAGTAGATTCCATTATGTCACTCCAAAACAGTCAGAGTACTAACTAAGCACTACGCCAATATTCAATTAAGTTCACATTAAATGATATGTCTGGAACTCGTATAGGATCGTCTTCGGCAAAGATCTAAATAATAAGTAAAATTAATACAATAAAGGTGTTATTTTAGGCTGTAGAAGCGTTACATGTGCAAGTTATGGCAATGACAACGGCTATACTTATAATGCAGTCGTCATCAGCATTGTGTGTGTGATCAATATTGCATTGAGGTAAATGTCATCCTATAGACTAATACATACTGAAAAGGATCCATTGCAAGCAACAAGCACACACACGAGATAGCAGTAGCAGACTCGGTTGTATTGAGTCTGTTTATGAGCGGTAATGTAAAGTGCAACACCTCCCATGCCTCCTAGAACCAGTTTAATGTCTAATTATACAGTGCATTTTTACTATGTTGGCCTATATAAATAAAGTTTACATGGTCAGTCCAGGGCTTTTTTACCTTATATAACAGAGGCCTGTAAAGTGCCTCTTCCCAACAGAAAATTGGACTGTTTTTTCCCAACTGTGACAGAAATATTTCCCAATCGGAAAACAGCAGTCTCTCAGAATTTGAGAAAAAGCATGAATTCTGCAGTGTGTTTTTGTCTGCTAAGTAAATTCCGACTTAAGTTAATAATTATGGTAAATAATGGATGACAATATAAATAAAGTATATTAATGTCATATTTACTTAATTTATGAAACCTTGTATTTTTCCCAAAATGAGAAATAAGCGCGTTCTTTTTTCGCAAAATGGACAGGCCTGGGCCTCTTCCCAATTTTGTGGAAAAAAGCCCTGCCTTCCGAACAGAAAGTTTCCAAGCTAAAAGTTACTTTTTTATGTAACCAAGTCATTTGCCAACAAAACTGTACACAATCTGATACGTTGACCAGGTTTTCTTTTATTTGAGTGGTGTCCTCCAATGCACTATTGTGCGCTTTAACTATAGAGTTTGGACCAGAATTCCTACTCTTCTTCAACACCCATAAAACTGCCATATTTTGGTGGCAGTGTCATCTAATCCACTGCATGATATAAGGGACTTAATCAAAACTTAAATTTACTGAAATGTCATTAAATTCCATGTGTGGGATTTAGTTGGAATTTAAGTACACTTAAAGATATATTAAAAGTGGGCAGCTTGTATTTTGTGATTTAAGTGCATTTAATCGTCTCAATTAAAGGTAACGATACATCATGATGCATGATAGCTTAAATCTAGCGGTGATATTTCATACTGAATTTGGTGGAATTAATTGCAATTAAATGTAACGATGTTTCATATACAAATCATTACTCCTAAGATTCCTATCAAACATACAATTTAATGATATGTATTAATTCAAATTAAATGTAATGACGCATCACATTGCACATATAATGAATAATGATATATAGGGTCCTATAGAAACCACAGCGTCCGAACGCAATGGCATCGTAGGTCCGCACTGTACTGCAAACAAGGACTTGAAACTACAATGAAAGAGACCAAAAACAACAGAATGGGTGGTGAAGGCAGGGTTATACTTAAATGTAGTGATACCTCGTATTGAACTTAATTGCAATTAAACGTAACAACACATCATGTTGCACATTTAATGAACACTTAATTAAATGATATCTCATATTGAATATATTGGTATTTAATTGCTATTGAATAAACAGGAATATGTGCAAGTATTAGACTATATAAATGTATAATTGGAAATAAAGCAGGGTAGGGTCTATGTTTGATGAATCTGACTTCAAGTTTGTGGGTGAGTTGTGCTACAGTATTTTATATATATATATTTATATATGTTATGGATGAGTTGGGCTACAGTATGTTATACATATATATATTTATATATGTTATGGATGAGTTGGGCTACAGCATTTCATATATATATATATATATATATATATATGTTATGGGTGAGTTGGGCTAGATTATTATAATATGTCGTTTTCGACATCAAGACATTCGTTTGAAAGAAATCACTTTTTAATTCTGGATGTTGGTGTTTAAGCATAATTATTTGAAATGATGAATATATACACTTCAGTATAGGGTTTTACTAGACATTAGTTTTTGTAAAATAAAGACATAGAAAAATGCAATGTAAAGGTAATGACTAGGGGGTATAGACATAATCTAGAACTTGAAAAGGGAATATTAATGACATCAAGTTTTTCGGACCTGTAAATGCTTAAACACAATACATTATGTGTGATTAAAGTGTATATACTTTACTAACATTACTAAGGTTATGAAAGTTCAATGTTGGCTATAATTGTTCGAAATTAGTATTTAGTTATAATTGAGATTGCAGATCAAAAATTTAAAGTATGCACTCTCTGATGATTAAACAATATATAATATAAGAAATATGGTTTAATAAGTGTAGGAATAACAGAGAAAAAGTATATTGTGTCGATACATATGCAGGCTATATAAAATGGTTAGATAATTACTAATTAATGCATTTGTTGAAGACCGCATTGACAAATATGCAATATGGTGTTGCGGCATATCTGTGAAGAAAATGTTCACACCTTCGCTAAGACTGTTTGAGAGGCAGTTATAAACACAGTAGGTGGTGACGTTATTTGAAGCTAATTACATAAACATCTTGTCTCAGTCCTATATAAAATAGTTATACCATTTATCGGATCAGACGTCTATACACGTTTCATGGGTTCAGCACGCACACACACACGCACGCACGCACGCACGTACGCACCCACAATCAAACACACACACACACTATCTGACTGAGAATGGTATGTGAACATTTTCAAGATCCTACTCGTGTAACTAACACTTCAAGCACTTTAATAGATCCAATCGCTATCTCTAAGCATTTAACTTCTTATGATTCTGGCGTTTATCAAACAGCAAATCTTATCAGTGATCATTATAGTATATATGCTTTCATTAAAAGCGAACCTTTTTTTTGTATAAATATACCGTTTCAAAGAAAAGTCTGGAATTACAAACGCGCTGATTTTGAAAAGTTTAATAATTTAATAAGATCAACAGACTGGACTTTTTTGCATACAGACTCTGAAGATATCGCTGCGAATAGTTTTATTAATAAACTCACCGATCTCATGAAGGAATGCATTCCAACTAGTTTCGTAACAATTCGTCCAAATGATAAGCTTTGGTATAATTCAGAAATTCGACTTGCATCTCGTAAACGCGATAGAAAAAAATCAATAGCTTTACTTACAGGCAATCAATCTGATTGGCGCTTATATAAAGACCTTCAAAATAAAGTTAATAATATGAAGAAGCATGCTAAAGAAGTATATTTTAATCAACTTGAATTTTCTCTAAGTGATATGAATTCTGCAAATCCTCGACAGTACTGGAAAATAATCAAAATGTTAATTAAACAAAACGCTAACAGTTGTAACGTCATACCACCTTTAAAGAACAACGATGGTTTATATTCTGTATCTGACGAAAATAAGGCAAATTTATTGAATGACATTTTTACATCAATATCAACTGTTGACGACACCAATGCCACTCTACCACAATTTATACCTAAGACGATCAATACTATCAATGATATTAATATTACTGAAAATGAAATTTCTGATATCCTATCAACTTTAGTGATAAATAAAGCAAGTGATCAGATGAAATAAGTCATAGAGTCCTGAAAGAAACTTTAAAAACAATATGTCGCCCTCTGTGTATTCTGTTTAATCGTTCAATTCAAGAAAACATCTTTCCACAATGCTGGAAATTAGCTAATGTTATGCCACTTTTTAAATCAGGTGATAAAGATTCACCATCAAACTATAGACCAATATCGTTAATTAGTTGCGTTGGAAAAGTTATGGAACGCGTGATATTCAAACATATTTTTAATTTTTTGCTTACCAATAATTTAATATTTAAAAACCTGTCTGGTTTCTTACCTGGTCACTCAACAGTTTATCAACTAATTTATATTTATAATCAAATATGCAAAGCGATTGATGAAAACAAATTTACATGTATGGTATTTTTTGATATATCCAAAGCTTTCGATCGCATCTGGCACGCAGTTTTAATTTTTAAACTCCGACAACATGGCATTTCAGGCAATCTTATTAATTGGATGAATAATTATATAACTGATCGTAAACAAACAGTTTTCGTTGGTTCTTCCTTTTCTGAAATAAAAAGTCCAAATGCCGGCGTACCCCAAGGCTCTGTTCTAGGGCCAATATTGTTTCTAATTTATATAAACGACATAGCTGATGCATTGCTTAATACGACAAGGCTATTTGCTGATGACAGTTCTATTGCGGTATCTACATCCGACTTAGATTATATGGAAACTTCAATTAATGAGGACTTGTGTAAAATATCGAATTGATCAAAGGAATGGCTAGTAAAATTTAATCCATCATCTTCTTTTCACTTGTACACAGAAACCGTCCATCTTTGATATTTGAAAATACACAACTTAACTTTGTTGACCATCATAAACATCTAGGAGTAACCCTTAGTCATCATGGGTCCTGCCATCAACATATTACAAATATTGTAATATCTGCGTCTAAGGTATTAGGTTCAATGAAATTAATTAAATTTAAATTAAAACGTCAAACGCTTAATCAAATATATAAATCTTATCTTCGCCCTATTTTAGAATACGCGGCTATAGTATGGGATGGTTGTACAAATTATGAAAAAGATAACTTAGAAAAAATACAATATGAAGCCGCGCGGATAGTTACTGGCCTGACTCGTTCTGTCTCTATACAAAAAATGTTAACTGAAATTGGTTGGGTCTCTTTGGCCAACAGAAGACATACCAAAAGTTGATATTGACCTTTAAGTTTAAAAATGGAGAGTTACTTGAATGAAATATTCCCGGTAACTGTTTCGGAATCGAATCCTTATAACTTGAGAAACAGTTCCAACTTCGTTACTTTACCTAGAAGAACAGAACTGTTTTCGAGATCAGTCTTACCGTCATCTCTAAAACTTTGGAACGAACTTGATATTAATATTCGCGAAGCACCATCCCTTTCGAGTTTTAAAACTAGACTTAACAATTACTTTAAACCACCGATAGTGTAACCCCAATACTACATATTGGGTGACAGATACCTTTCAATTCTACATGCGCGTTTGCGAAACAACTGCAGCAATTTAATCATTTGAGGGATAATCCCAATTGCATATGTGGTGATGGTTTTGAAGATGTTGAGCATTATTTAGGTGTGTAATTTTCAGAAATGAAAGACGTCAATTATTTTTAGAGACTCGTATATTTCATCCTTTAAGTACTCACAAACTTTTATACGACATCGACCAACTAACGGACGAGGAAAATCATATTCTATTTACTCAAGTTCAAAACTATATTAAAAACACTAAACGATTCCAAAATCCTTAACTTTGTATCAATATAACGTTGTATTTTGTCTATATCAACTTTCGGTGGAGATTGCGTGGGGGTAGAATGGCACGGCAGAGTTTACATTTTTGGATTTATTTTTTTTATGATTTTTTGCTTCGTTTTTCATTATCAAATTTATATTTAAATATATTGTTACAATTTCAAACCGATAATCATGTACACTTTTTCAGCCACAATGGAGAGAACTGTAACTATTGTTGTAATAACTTGTAGTTTAATCCATTTGCATATGTTTCTATGAATATTGTGATGTTGAATTGATGTATTGTAACATATCTGCAATAGCAGATTATTAAACTAAACAAGTTCACACTAACACAAGTAGTTTGTGCGCTACGGAAAAAACATAACATTGAGACAATGTGATTTAGAATATGACAGAAAGGGATCCCTAAATAGTTTAATATATATATATATTTATATCGTGTTATACATGGAACACACACGAATATGTGCAGGTATTATATAAATGTATAACTGGAAATAAAGCAGTGTTGGATCCATGCTTAGATGAATCTGAATTTATGTGTGAGATGGGCTACAGTATTATATATATAAATTTCAAATAAAATTGGAGTTTAAATGAAATGTAAACACACAGTCCAGGGTGTCCTACATCAACCAAAATTCCATTAAATTTCTTATAAACTTGAAGTTTAAGTGAAATTTAAGCAGACACCAGTGTTTCCTACATCACATTTATCCGGAATAAAATGTCATGTAAAAGTGGAGTTAAAGGGAAATTTAATCAGACACCAGCGTTTCCTACACTACATTTATCCGCAATAACATGTCATAAAATTTCATGTACAAGTGGAGTTTTTGTAGTGAAATTTAAGCAGACACCAGTGTTTCCCACACCACAATTATCCGCAATAAAATGTCATTCAATTTCATGTAAAAGTGGAGTTTAAGTGGAATTTTAGTGAACAACAGTGTTTCCTACATCACATTTAACCTCAAGAAAATTCCATTAAATTTCATATAAAAGTGGAGTTTAAACCAAACTTAAACTACAACAAATTCAGGTATTTTTTGTAAAATTAAATGCCATATAAAGGTGAATTAAATTGAAATTTAAGTGGGAATTAAAGTTGTTGATACCATATTATACTACGAATTTAAGTGCAGTTTAATTGAGATTTAAGTTGTGATTAAATACTTTATTTTATGCAGTGATAGCTGCACATCCAATTTCAGACTATGTTCATCACACCTGCAACAACAATAAACATATATGTTAGCAATTATTAAAAATATTTAAAACCGATGAACAAACTACTACTTTTAAGGCGTAATAATTATCATACCGTGGGTTTCAAGTTTTCGAGTTAACTGTGTAGTGAGACCTTAAGCGATATTTTACTTTAAGGCCACAATGATTGGGCAAATCAGACTGGTCCGTATTCCGTGATGGTAAACGCAACTGCAAATACTGTTATGATTGAAACGAAGATCGTTTACTTGCAACGTGATAGGAACCAAAGAAATTGCAGACAGTAACATTTGTTATATACTATTTAATACGACAGTGTGGTGAAAATATCAAACTTTGGCGCCGTTGCCTTTGAGTAGTTGTTTATAGCATCGTCTATTACTTGAAACTGAAATAGCGGTTATATATGGAGCATCTTTTGTTTATGTTATGACGTGCTTTTTCTCCCAAAGTTTTTATGACATTTCAGAAACAATTTTAACAGTACATAAATGAGTTGTTGTAAGACGCCGTGAACAGTTTACCAAACATTTTAAAACTAACTAAACTTATTCCAAATTGTCTAATATTCTGATGTCCCAGCATTAATGAGATTTCATAAAACCATTATCATTACGTGATCCTGCCTTAATTCCATTTATCGATGGAAAAGCTTATATTAGCAGGATTTTATAACAGATATTTCGACAATAAAACACGTTTAAAAACATTGTTTAATGAAAACAAATGTGATAACCTGTTTAAACTTACCTATTAAATGTTTTAATTTTACACTATGCAAACGTTTTAAGCCGAAATTAAGGTTTTAATTCATACCCCAGCCAACTCCGTTTTTTGCTTCTTTGGGAAGGGGTTGGATGGGGTATGAAAGTTAATACTCGGACCTCGTAATGAATATAGGTATTTCTCGACAGATTTCAAAACTAAGGTACTTAAAATGTCAGTATTCTGTATGTGAATGATGTAAATGCTATCGAAATTGTCAAGCATGTTCATCTCGAAAAGAAACGTTGACCGAAACGTGCGACCAAAACATAAACAGTCAGACCTTCGTGGGTCAATTAGTATCATATAGAGAAATGAAACCTTATAGGACGGTAACGTTTGATGTTTGTCTTTAATCTTTTATTGTCGCACCCTTAATGGTTTGTTCTCTTGTTGCTTTCTAGGCTTTTGTTTTTTATATTATATATACATGATCATTAATGTGTTTTACTGATATTGCCTAGTAATGCAGCCTTGTTTGTAAGAGATGATAACCTTCCTTGCGGGGATATTTTTATTTACACTGATTCAAAGAAAGTACTCAAATGACTTGGCAGAAGCCAGAGCAACAAGAGAACTAACGGTTAAGGATACGACACTACACTATTTAAGACAAACATCAAACGATGCGTGACATTAATCGGGCGGTCCCGTGTCAATCCCTCGAGCACTTTAAAGAACCATAGAAATCTGTTCAATAGTAAGAGTATCGCAGGATTCCCGGATTCCTGTGTATTCGCTATATTCCCATTTCATGGTTAATAACATAGTTCAATCAATGAAATTTAGCATCTAATAATGTAAGGTTCAGTTTAAACCAAGAAAAACGCGAGTTTGTTTTTAAATATTCACTTAAATCGTTTCTACGTTTCAAGGAATCTGATCGAATGTCATTCTCTCAGAAGATGCTGTACATGCTGTACAAAAAAAAGAAATTCATATAAAAACTGCGATCCGACGTCGCTTATTAGAGGAAGCTCTGTTACGCTTGTGCTTGTTTGACATCTTATGAGAATTATTGATGTCCTGCTGGGATCAGTATGATAGACAGTAGTGTGTACATTATTAATACTTTCCGGATCTCGAAGGAAATCTTCTTGAATGCTGAGACCTTCATTTTTAATAAAATCAATGTTGGTTCCGCAATTTGAAGCTCTGTCATAAAAACTACATGACCTGATTACTGTTGTATGCGATAAACTAATGATCAGGTCAATCCATATCGTATTTACAGAATAGCAGTGGTTTGTCTCCCCTGATAATTCTCACCAAACAATTTTGTTCACATCTGTTGTTAATGTTGTTTCGCTATATGAGTATGCATTTGAATACTCAATTATAAACCATTGCAAACTCTTGTTCTATTAAAAAAACAAAAGTTATAAACATGAATGAAGAAAAATACCCTTTTCAAGTCATTGTTTAAAGTCATTTATTACATTTCTGTGGGTGAAAGACTGGAATTTCTCAATGAAAGAATATTCATAATCGCTAAATATTAACAACTAACTCCGAACACAAAAATAACTTTGACGCTGAGTTGTGACGTCAATAAAGGGTTGCTGAATTCGACATCATCCATCTCCAACGTTCAATATAGCGAATAATGTAGGTAAAATGTATATATACACTGATTTAAATTGTATTAAATCGACTATTTAACTGCTGTTTTCGACTATATGAAAATCCTTCACTCGATGGTAGGCGTGATGTTGTTTTTTTTCACTCTTTAATCCATCCAAGCAGTTAAATAATCTCTATATTGTTTGAAATGAAACTTATTTATGGAAAAAATACTACTGAAAATGCACACCACCGAGAAGGTCAAATATCTGGACCGAGTTAACAACAGCAGTGAGTGCCTTGAATTCACCAACCATTCTTGGGAATATTCTTAGACTTAACCCCAAGTGAGCAAATTCCAATCACACATATTTCTGATAAACGTTGATCAGAAGCTGCTATGTACAAATATGATAAATTGTTATGAATATCAGCTTCATGCGATTGTTTATCTTTGAAGGTCATGGGAATATTTGTGAACGAAATTTGAGCACTTGAGCTCGTCTTAGAATATTTTCAAGAATGGTTGGTGAATTCCAAGCCGGGTTAACAACAGCAGTGAGTGCTGATAAGACTAGAAGGGAAGTAATTTACAGGGCACTGCTATCGCCCATTGTGGATGATCTTATTGCATTGAAGTTGTATAAGTGACAAATCTAAAAACCAACAACCGCTAAACAAGATCCATCTAGCCATATATCTATCTTCTGAACTACCCATGAAATAAAGCACAAAACACTTTCATTGAAATCACTCGTCGTTACAAACTGTTTACTCGTCAGAAGGTTTACTCGTCAGAAGCAACACAACCTAGGGCACCGCAATCAGCGCTGTAATGTGTGTATGTACAACGTAACCAGAAACAAGTGTTGGTCATACTACACCGTAAATTATAGACGTATATTATAGCTATAAGCTCTGTACTGCGTTCCCTAATATAAGAAGCTATATTTTTGCTTACTTGTTTTGAAAGACCTTAGATCTTAGTTTTATCCAAAACACATACACAAACCATACGTTGATGATGTTTTGAAAAAGCTGTTTGGCTCGGATGGTGCTGACCCACCTACTTGCATGTAGAAACATAAGGGAAATGTAAAATTTACTTCTTTTTTGTATAACGCAATTATGAATACATTGCACAAATGTATGATTAAGCCTGTATAAGTACTTTTCAAATGTTGAATTAAATATTTTGCCAAATCTTTTGGTTTGTTTACTCCGAATTTACCCTGAAACTTTTTCCCTGTCCGTTGATTGGTTGGTAATTGGTGTAGTCTGATCTGTTATTTAGTATGATGTGCTTGCATCCTAGTGAGAGGTCAAACAAGGAACATAATAAATGATCATGCCCTTTATATGGGCGTCAGTTAAATTGAGAAAAGCGCGTGCCTTTGACGATGAGAAACGTTAATAAAGAATATAAGGCAAAAAAGGCCGCTGGAGATTTAAACCAAGTTTTAGGGTGCACCAAAGCTCACACTTACCCTACTGTCATCCAATAAAATGGGACAGTGTAAATAAAGAAATCCCCGCCATGAACTATTCTCTAACCAACTAGACAGCATTAAGAGGCAATACAAGTAAAACACAAAGATGCTCGTGTATATATAAATATAAAGGACAATAGCCTAGAAAGCCACAAAGAAGGTATTCAATGACTTGGCAGAAGCCAGAGGAATAAGAGAATAAACCATTGGGAGCACGACAAGACGAGATTGCAGACAAACATCAAACGTCAAAAATAGTATGTAAATCAGCGACTTACATAGTAATACGTGATTTCCGTTTGATGTTATAATAACATATACAACCATGAGACCTACGTGCCTAATATTACCATTTGGCTGATCTAATGAATATAACAAAGGTTAGTAATTTAATTCGTCTAGAATCCTCGAACATATACATCAATGAATCCTGTTCTGGTGTACCTCCATTTGTATCTACGTAATGTGCTGTTTAACATTGACATCTAAAATTCTAAAACTACGCTCTGATATGGACTTTTTTCCACATTCAAATATGATCAACATTTTATTTGATACTATATTCACCTAATCGGAATCTAACAAATAAAAGAACAATAAAACAGATCATTAGTCGTAAACACTTTAAGTGGTAAATTTGAGAAAAGTAAGATTTCATCTAAGCACGCTCATCTTCAGAACGCCGTACTATATACGTATGAGTACGGTCAGGACATTGCTGCTCGTGAAAACTTTTGTTGGCATGTATCATATTTGTTGTTGTTTTATGAAAATATGTTAGGAATGAGGTTTGTTGCACCCTAGAACGTGTTTAAATTCCAAGCGATCTTATCGCAAATAATCGTTCAAACTAAAGGGGGTACAACAGTTGTCAATACTTTTATGTTTGTGTTGTCACGAACTTAGCTCTAATTTATTATGTAGTGTTCGTTATTTCATGCGTGTTTTGAATTTATTGCATCCTATAAATGCTACATGTTTGATTTTTGTATACACTTTTACATATCTACATCAGTCAACTTTACAAGTTTTACTCAACTATGTTGTGAATGATGCATTTACGTTTACTAACAAAAGTAAATATTGTTTTGAGAATGAATCTCGCAAATTTCGCAGTCATTAAATAATCACCATTTAAAGAGTCGTTACTCATTTTGTTTTCACTGAATATCTTAACAAAGACTAATTCTTATCGCAGCGGATTGATGGTGCCTCGTTGTTGATATTTATAGGTTATTAGATTTGTATTGGGATATATGCACGAGTTCGAGTTCTTTTGCGTATTAATATTGCGCGACTTTAGGATTTTTAAATTAGAGAGAATAAAATAGGTTATAATTTTCACCAAAAACGTATATTTGAAACAAACATATATTGTCATTACAAAATGGGAATGTTCACAATGAAATCAACATTGTTTACACCACGTGACATATTTTATTTGACATGAACAAGAAAAGTGCACCAGTCACGAACAAGTATGCATTACGCAACCAATATGACTTTACTACACGTCAATATGAGCGAACATTGACGTTCCGTTACAATTGAAAGCTTAAACGGAGCTTGTAAAATGCGTATGCAATAAAAACCTACATATCACAATATATAAACTTATATTGCAAGATGGGGTATAACCTGGACTAGCTATTTTCACATATTTGTTTGTGATGTCGCTGGCATTTATTATTATTTTTGCCTTCTTGTTTGTCTGTTTGCGTGTTTGTTTCTGTGTTTTGTGGTTGACTGTCCTCCTTGAATGCTACTTTCCCTGTCCGATATTTTTATATTTCTTATAATTGCTCCTGTAGTCATATTGTCCTTATTGTTTATCTGCATGTTCCTGGTTTCCTTATCGATTTCGAGAAAATATCAATTATTCTGGGTATAATAAAAAAAAACTAATAATGAGTATGAGCTAGATTAAAACAACAGAAATGTATTTGATTTGATCCATATGTTTTTCATCCACAGCATCCTATACATTTATTATTTGCGACAGGTCAATGTCATTAAACAAATAAGGAACGCAATGGAAATGCATTAAATACGCATTTCTTTTTTGTCTTATAAACTGAGATTGCCATTAGTAGAACCAGAACACAAAAATGTTTTTCTACAAAAAAAAACGTTTGCACAAAAAATGTGTCCCTGATATTGTTTGTGGTACCCTAGATTGGGTTTCTTTTAACTGCATGGTTCTGTTCAGAAAGATAACCTGGGCTAGTGTTAGTGGTTGAGCGTCCGGTTCATATGCAGGAGGTCGAAATTTCAATCCGGGCCGAGTCATATGAAGCTACAAGTGCAAACAATCGTGAGTTGACTGAAATACTGTTAAATGTGACGTTAATCCTCATACATACATGTGCAGTACAATTTTGGATACATACGGAGGTGTTTTTTTCAATAATTACTTGTTACGTAGTGTAAATATACTGTTTGCTAATGTCTTTGCATGTTGAATTTATTGTTAGAATTTCCATCCTATTCTGTAAATACTATATGGATTGACTTGATAGGCACATAACGAGGTTGTATAGACATAATAAGGATTTCAGAAAACCATTAGGCCGTATTGTCTACTGACCTTGCCAAATAGGTAACCCTGTCTTCACTCGTTTTGTTATGTCTTGTCCTGTTTATTGACAATTTAACATGCTCACTTGATTTCAGTTGTGGTATAGGCGGACATATGGTGCTATTGCGTCGTTTGGGTGCTGTGTATTCAAAGGACCATTTTCTACTTTTCGTCTCCAAAAAGCAGACCTTTACTCGATCGTGAATTGAAACGTAAACTGTGAACTGTGCCTTCTCTACGGATAGATCGTACTTTTGACAATAAGATAGGTCACAACCTCATAATCAGGAAATGTTTTTGTTAGTCTCAAAAGCCATGTACTTAAATAATATTCTCTAAATATGTACAAAACAGTAGGATGTTTTACTTTATTGTTGCACTTACTTGTGAAACAAAACGTATTAACGATCAGCTATTGTAACTACTTGGAACCATTACAAATACCTACAATGAAGCAAAACGTGTTACTTATCGGCCATTGTAACTTCTTTGAAACATTCAAAAAGGCGATTATGTGAAGCAAAGCGTGTTAATAATCAGCTGTAGTAATTTTTAGAAACTTAAAATACACCTTAAATGAAGCAAAACGTGTTAACGATTGGCAATTGTAACTTCTAAGAAATATTGAAAAAGCGCTAATATGAGGCAAATTGTATTATAATTAACGATTGGTCATTTTGCCTCCTTGTGAAATACATATGCGTTGCTGTTTATCAAACAAAATAATTTCAAATCTGCCAATCGTCGTCAATTACAAAAGTTGTATCAGTATTGCATCGACGGCAATGCCGTATTAGTATTGCATCGACGGCAATGCCGTATTAGTATTGCATCGACGGCAATGCCGTATTAGTATTGCATCGACGGCAATGCCGTATTAGTATTGTATCGACGGCAATGCCGTATTAGTATTGCATGTATCTGAAGTAATGAATATCATAAAGTTTTACGTCTGCTAGAATCCCTGAACAGAAGATTTCTACTTTACTGACTTGTTTATTTAGAGTTTCGCTTCACTTGTTTCTATGTAATGTTTTATGTATTTTCCTAGGAATCTATTCTAGCCGGAGCCTTGCCGGCTATATTTATCCCGGACTCAGAAAGCTGCTATTGGCGTTGGACTGTGTATCAACGTCATCTTACTGTTAATAAAACAACTGTATTCTATTAAGAATACCGGGACGCAGTCAATTTGGTATACGGGCATTTTATGGGTCTTCTACTACTTGAATTAGGTATCAATTTCAAGGATACATCTTGTATAAATCTTTCTCATCATACGAATACAGCTGGTTCCAAATCGTTATCGTCACTGATTATTGATTGATGTTAAACTTTATTAAAGGGACAAAAGGACAAACTTGATTTTTTAAAAGCTCGCGGCGCTCCGTTAGTTTTACTACATAACTTGCATTTGTTCAATAATTAATATTAATTATAAACATAATATAAAGGAAATTATGTTCGAATATTACTAATTTGTGTGTGTAAAGCTATATATGTATCTCTTTTTGGTGCTGTCTGATTTTAAAATAAGAAACACCTCTTCAATCATTAAACAGAGTTGATGAAACTTTAACTGAAGCATCTTCTAAAGAGTTTGACTAGGTCTGTTCCACTGCTAATTATTATCAAGAACCAATAATAAAAAACATCTGACATTACACCCTTTCTTCTAATGTAAATTTACATTGCTAAAAACTGAAATTACCTTCACAGACTCTCCAATTGCTATTATATTATCATTAAATTGTCTTTTTGTTTGAAACTATGATAATTTACCAATTCTTCATATTATAACCATGATCATTTCCCAATTCCTCACATTCTAATCATGAAATAACATTCTATTTAGTGATCCATTCCACATACTATTTCAGACGTCTATTATATACATATTATAACATTATACAACACAAATGCCAAAATTAAAAACATGTTCATTTTGTCTCCTGATGACTAGTTTACCTATTGCTCAAATCTTTCATGATAAATATGCTTTGATTGATGACAATTACAAATAAAAATGTCTAACATCTGCACACTGTTCGTTTATTTTTATCATATTCATTCCCCTTACTGTTTTCTTATGTAACTGTTCTGACCGGCTTGTGATACTTTGTATCACAGTTTTCTTGTCTTTATTTCATTTAATGTTAAACCTACTTAATAAGTATCTCATACATGAAATAACAAGAAAAGAGATAAGTGGTTAATAGGGGAAATTAATTCTACATCAGGAGGAAATGTGAAAAGAGTAAGATTTTGTCTAAGCACGCTCATCTTCAAAATGCCGTAATATAGGTCAACATGTTACTTCTCATTTTGATCATATTAATTTTATTAATTTGAAAAACATACTTAAAGTATCTATACCGCCAATAACAGCCAAATTTTACATCGTATGTACACCGTTTCTAAAACTACTGACCATGAGGTATATACATATCTTACATATTTTGAGAATCTAAACGCCATAGACTATCTAAACGGTTTTAACCAGCCAGGCCGATTCATTTTATGCATATTCAACCACGGGTATTTTTAGAACCCGTGAATAATTGACACATAACATTAGTATATACCCTGAACAGCTGGATAGAGTTTTGATACACGGTTTTATTACAGGCACTGGAGCGCTGGAGACGATCTGCAAGAGTAATAATATATACCAATGTATAACCAAATAAATACCCTCATATTAAGCCGGATTTTAATTTCAGTTCATTAATTTTGATCTGTAAAACTCGACAACTTGGCTGATTGCTGAGGATTAATAAATGATATTACTTGTAATTTGGTTTATACTATTGGCATTTTAAATATTGAGTTCTGCTAACCCGGCCCAGAGGGCGTCAACGGTAGCAAGCACTTTACACTACCGTTCATGAACAGTCCCAATCAAACCGAGACTGCAATATTTTTTGTATTTATCGTGTTCGGCGATTTCCAGGTTTCTCCTTTCATACTTTTTTATATTTTATATATAATTTATTTAAAATGTATTTCAATCACAAAACAAGCAATTATAAGAGCCTTGAGATTTCGTCCCTCGGGTTTTCTGGTCGTACCCTAGACTGATTTTCTCTTTAGCTGCAACTACTATGGTTGTTCAGTACGATTCTGGATACATCCTGAGATGTTTATTATTTTGTATGTGTTTCTTTAGTTAGTTTCTCTGGATGTGGACTTTATTGTTAGAGAATTCCTTTTGATGGGATGTAGTTTTGTTTACACTGTCTTGTCTATTTGGGCGATGAAGACCGGATAATAGCGAGGATTGTCCGCATATAAAATCGATTCAAGCTAACCAGTAGGCCTACTGACCGTTCCAAGTCGGTAACCCTGTCTTCAACACCTTTTCTGTTGTTTTTTATCTCTTTCATTGTATTATCAAGTCCTTGTTTGCAGTACAGTGCGGACCTACGATACCATTGCGTTCGGACGCTGTGGTTTATATAGGACCCTCTATCTCATTTTTTAAAGCATCATATGAATTGATATTAAAAATGTATACAACAGCTAGCCGAGTCGTCTAGTTTTCCAGATAAAACCATTTCGTTAACCATCACGGGGCCTAGCTTTGAGCATTAGCGCATTGTATGTGAAACTAAAAAACAGTATAATGATGGTGTTACTCGTGTCATACTCCCACTTGGTATTCAGTACCTTTATATTCCTCGTTCCTTATATTAATCATAGGCTAAGCTCCGTAACAAGTAAATTAAATATCATATATTAGAAAGTCATATTTTAAAATCAAGTTGTTTACGATTTTTAACAAGAACGGTGCGATTCATGGGTGAAGTATTTTGTAACAAACGTAATAGTATTTGTGACAAACTTGTCATTTCTTTTTAAATTCAATCTATTGATACTATGTCGTGACATGGAACTTAATGAGACATCTAAATACACATTTTGATGACAATTGTTATGATACAATATTACAATTTCTACTTTAGAAACAAGTTTCAATTGCAAACATGTTTATGTAATGGGTGTAAACAAATTAGTCGAATATAAAGTTATAGAAAACACTGCAATTCGACGAGGCATTTCGCCATGCAATAGTCCTATGGCGTCAACTTGACGTGCTTAACAATTCAACGCAGTCTTGTTTTATAAACAATATCTTGTTTCAATAAACAGAAATGACAAGTTTGTTATTATTTATAATGAAATAATTCACTCATGGGGTCTTCGTGTTCTAAATCTTAACAATATTAAATTTGTTAACGTTCATCAGTGCGACCAACAACGATGGATCTCTGCTTGATAGTTTAACAAACTCTGTTTCTCAGTATTTTTTTTAAAATATAATGTATAATATTTAAAATACGTATTACTCATTAAACTTGCGGAGCTCAGCCCAAGATTAATATAAGGAATTAGGAATAAAAACTTCATGAAAACCAACTGGAAGCATTATGACAAAACAAAAACATCATTATTGTATTCAGTTTCATATACAATAAGCGTATGCACTAATCTAATCTGATTGTTAACGAACTAGTTTGGTCTTGACAACGAAACGACTCGGCTAGGATTTTGTTGTATAAGTAATATTTATAGCATAGTTGTTCGAGTTTATGCGATTTATACTGCTTCTCGAGGGCCGCAGTCCCGAGAGTGCAGTATAAATCGCATACGAGAAAAGTATGCTATAAATGTTTTGTACCTTAGCCATTGCCGGTAATTGACATTTTGGTTGACAGGTTGACGGTGTGTAAACTTACAACTACGCGCGTGTAAAATAGAGTAGGCCATGGTAAAACTGCCGAATCTGTCATTTATAGCACGGTTGAAATATACCGGCATATATAGCACGGTTTGAGTTTAGACCTTCAGATGCTCATGCCGCGTGATAATGCTATTTCTTGATTGGATCGAGGTGTTATTTTTACTGAAAACTGCAACGCCCTAAAAGTTCTTGCACATGCTTAGTTGGATAAATGGCTATGGTACAAAACATTAAGAGCATATTGTTCACATATCTGCGGCCCTCATTTCGTGATTCCGCTTTAATTCAATTAAGCGATGGGAAAGCTTATATTAGCTGAATTTTATAACGGATATTTCGACAATAAAAACATATAAACAAATTATTTACTGAAATAATTCGACAACCTGTTTAAAATTACCTATTAAAGGCATTTGCTGTAGTTTTCCATGCGCAGCTTTTTTGGGCGACTTCTCTTCTAAAAATATTGGATGGATTTTCCTACAAATTTACAGGAATGTTGCTTTTGATGTCTAGTTGTATTTTTTTTTTTTTTTTTTTTTTTTTTTTTTTAATTTTTTTTTTATTTAATTTTTTTTTTTTAATTTTTTTTTATTTGTCTTCATTTAAATAAAGGCATATTATTAGATACATAAAATAGGAAAAATATAGCATTTTGTAAAAATTCCAAAAAAACTTTTTGACATATTGACATGACGGTGGCATTACAAATTATTTTTTAAATTTTAACAATCATTGTGACCTACCATTATTTTTGCCTTTTCTGTCTATATATATAACAGACTTACTGTACAAAAGGTTTAAAGAAAATCTGTTATTCAGAAAAAACTATAGAAAATGTCTTTAAATGTTTTAATTTTACAATATGCGAACATTTTAAGCCGAAATTAAGGTTTATTTCATACCCCCAGCCAACCCCGTTTTCGCTTCTTGGAAAAGGGGTTGGATGTGGTATGAACGTTAATACTGGACCACGTAACGCAAGAAGCAGTATAAATCGCACATACTCGATAATTATGCTATAAATATTACATATCAATTATTTAATTTATTAATTAATGATGCTTTAAGACTCTTATAAATGCTTGTTATGCGATTGAAGTACACTTTAAATAACTTATATATACAACAGTTAGCAATATAAACCATATTGACGACGGTTGGCCGATTTGAAATTATTCGGATCGATAAACAGCGACGCATGCGTATTTACCAAAGAAGGCACAATATCCAAACGTTAATACGTTTATTTATATTAGGACTTGTTCGATGTTTCAATAACTATAATACAATAACCCATCGTTAATACGTTTTGCATATTTAAGGTGTTTTTACATTTTCCGAAAAATTACTATGCCTTATTTTTTAACACGTTTTAGGCTTTTTTCAATGTTTCTAAGAATTAAATTACAGTAGTCTATTGTTTTCAAAAGCCATGGCGTCATAGGTCTGTCTGTTCCACAACTTAAACCAAGTAAGCATGTTAAATAGTCAATAAACAGGACAATACACGATATAAAGTGTGCTGAAGACAATGTTATCTACTTGGAATTGTCAGTTGACAATACGGCCTAATGGTTAGCTGAAATCAATAGTATGTCTGCACAACTAGGCCACCCCGCTATTTGTCCATTTTCTGTGCCAAAATTGACAGGGCACTGTAAATAAAAGTACATCCCATCAAATGGAAATCTCTAACAATAAAGTCAACATCCAATGAAATTACCTCCCGAATTGTACTGAACATGTATGTTTGTAGATTAAGGTCGCTTTTAACAATCTTTCCATCACATCATGTTTAAGTGTAGCGGTGAGAACAATGCTCAGCTGTATAGTGCTGCCACACTGAAATGTCATGCCGTAGACGCATCAAATGATACCCCACCCACTAATATTATAATCTGGTATAACAAGGTCCGGATAGAACTCACGGCCTCCTACATGCGAACCAGACGCTCTACCACTAGAACTCACGGCCTCCTACATGCGAACCAGACGCTCTACCACTAGAACTCACGGCCTCCTACATGCGAACCAGACGCTCTACCACTAGAACTCACGGCCTCCTACATGCGAACCAGACGCTCTACCACTAGAACTCACGGCCTCCTACATGCGAACCAGACGCTCTACCACTAGAACTCACGGCCTCCTACATGCGAACCAGACGCTCTACCACTAGAACTCACGGCCTCCTACATGCGAACCAGACGCTCTACCACTAGAACTCACGGCCTCCTACATGCGAACCAGACGCTCTACCACTAGAACTCACGGCCTCCTACATGCGAACCAGACGCTCTACCACTAGAACTCACGGCCTCCTACATGCGAACCAGACGCTCTACCACTAGAACTCACGGCCTCCTACATGCGAACCAGACGCTCTACCACTAAACCAAGGCAAGATTATCTTTCTGAACACAGTTATGTAGCTAAAGAGAAACTCAATCTAGAGTACCACAAAAATATGAGAGTCGCATTTTTTTCTTTTTCTTTTTCTTTTTTTGTGGAAAAAAGATAGTTGTTATATTCATCATCTACAATTGTCAAACTTAACGTCAGTTTATAAGAAAAATATATATTATATATTCTGTGATGAATTATAGAAATGTCACAGTTTGAGAAAATCTATAACATATCCCTTCCTCAACTGTGCTATCTCGCCTACTGTGCAAGATAGCACAGATAGCACAGTAGCCAAATGTTACGAACTAAACGATAGACGTCACGATATTACGTCACGAATTGACGTCATGATATTACTCCGCGCTGTCGCCAAAGGAGTAAGGAAGATTGGAAAGAAATTCATCACAGAATATATATTATATAGTTTAATTATCATTTTTGTCGTGATACGGAAAATAATTCACTCGTGAGAAATATTCTTGCGATAATATAGAAACTCGTGCGAAAACGCACTCGTTTCTATATCGCAAGAATCTTTCTCACTCGGGAATTATTTCCCGTATCACTTCAACAATGTTAATTAAACTCTATTTAATACACTTGACTTTGCATTCATTATATATAGTTATATATTTGACCTGTCACAAACAATCAATGTATAGGATACTGTGAATTGAAAGCATATGGATCAAATCTAATCAATTTCTATACGACTGTATTAATCTGATTCTTCCTCATTAGTATAAGTTATTGTTTATTATTCTCCTGAATACAACCTTTTCCACGAAATCAATGTGAAACCAGGAATATGCAGCAAAACACTAAGAAAACATGACTACGGGAACAAAAATTTCACCACGGCGGGTGCAGGTTATATATAGTCTTGTAATATCAGTTAACACGTTGAGATATATAGTTTTATATTAACATTGAGGTATCATTAATCAGCTGAGATAAGAATTATAAATAGTTACGCCAGATATACTTTTTTAAAACAATACGTAAATTCCGTTTAGATATTCAGTGTAAACAAAATGAGAAATCAGATCTTTAAATGTTGATTACCTAATGATTGCGAAATATCAATTTTGAATATATATATATATATAAAGAAAATACTTTCATTTTTATTAAACTTAATGCAGCATTCACTTTACAGTTGCGTAAAGCTTGTTATGTTAAAAGTATACTGAACCAAACAGCTAACGCACCAGTAAAGAATATCTTTACTATCTCAATAATAACAATCAATGAATTCAAAACAAATTTCATGCTGAACGAGACAAATAACGACTGTAAATGTAAAATAATCATTCAAATCACCTGTCTTCAACGGTATATAATAAGTTCATACATTAAAGTTATTGTTTAGTGGTGCGTTAGCTGTTTGGTTCAGTATATATGGGGCTGTTCCTCACCCCCCCCCCCCACCCCCCCCCCCCACCCCCACACACACACACAACCCCACCCCCACCGCCCCCTTTTGGTACGCAGTATTCAGGGCAAATTTAGAGAGTATTCAATACCAACGGCCCGGGTACCAGTACCCTCAAATTACATTATTTAGTATTCAGTACGCAAAAAAAATAGGTACATGCCTTCAAACTATATTTTCTATGTAACAGAACTGTTGAAATCCACAAAAATCGTAGTACATCGTATTTAGATTTCATGATTGTCCCCAAAACAGCAAAACGGTGAGATACAACCTTAAATACAGTTTTAAAAGTCCTTTTATATCTCATCTTCATAAAATTAGACGAATAAATAGCAAATTGGTTGCTTTTTATGAAGAAATTCATGTTAAATAGTATTCAGTACTCAGCTCTAAATTAGAGAGTATTCAGTATTCGGGGGGTGGGGGGATGTGTGTGAGGGGTGGGGGGGGGGGGGGGGGACACCCACATATATATTGAAGTCGAACATGAAATGTAGCATTGCAAAACCAGTCAACAAGAAATACAGTCAACCAGAAATACGCATTGAAACAAACAACAATGTCAAGGATGAATACGAGAAAAGATGCGTGACATCACCCGCATACATATATAGATATTTAAAGATGAATGGCCACCCTTTTTGTAGTATTATCAATTAACATATTTAACACTTAAACATCATATGTACATTTCTTGATAGTCCCGGAGAGAAACATATACTTAAAACCGCTACTAAGTTGTATGTAAAAATAAGTATTATTTGCATGACGTAGATACTACTTTTACCACTGCGTGACTGCACGGAGAAATGAGGTAAATCTGAATTGTATAGCTGCACAACTATTTCCAGATAATTGATAAATACATTTACCTGTGAATTTATTTACCTGTTCAAAGTTTTCTACGTCATGAAATAAAATCTTATTCTCGCTTTTCACAAAATGTGTGAATTGTAAATATCTATTGTTGTGTATTGATTTCGAATAAATAAACATAAACATGTTCATGAAACAAAACATGGCTGGAGAACTTAAAAGTAGATACAGAAAACTACCAGAAATAAAACCAGTTATAGAACGCACTCAATCAATGCAAAACACGCAATCAAAACAAACAACGTCAATTGCATGGATACGTAATCAACCATTATCATATTACGTGACACCACAAATATAAAATGGTTGACAGCCTGGGCACCGCCTTTGAATAATCAGTTGCGAAAAGTCGGATGGAGGTTTAAACAAAGTTTTAGGGTGCACCATACCTCACTACTACCATGTTGTCATCGCAACTATACAGGTAGCCTCGGTCACCCGGCCCGCTTCTGATTTCTTCGTTACGCTATGCTACACGGATCCAGAACTAGGGCCTGGGGAAAATAGGACGTTTGAAATCGATTTTGGCGAGATTTTGAGAGATTCTACGAGACTTTCAAAAAAGATAATTTCAAGTTAATTTAATATTAATTTTTTATTTTTAACTTATGAGAAGCAGGAAATGATGTTAAAAAAATTAACTGGTAGGATGGTGTTCCCTAATATCGCGGTACTTATTGTTTGCAGTTTAAATAAATGATAATACAACATTTATTTAAAATTATTTGTGTCCTGGTTACGTTCACAAACATCTCATCTGTATTTGTACATAGTATTAAAACATTGGATGGATTAAAGACTGAAATAATTTTATCCGATACAGTGCTTTGAGGTGTATAGAATCATTGGTAGTAAAGAGTCATTTCCTGTTTAAATTCAGTTTTCTCAGCTCATATATTTTAGATTTTTTTAAAACTTTCCAGGCTTGAAGATATTTCATATAAGCATACATTTATTTAACGGTGAAATTATTTGGGACATTTTTCCATGCAAAATATATCACTACGTGCAACACCTCTCAGAAAAAATGATTATATACTACCTGAATGAAGTGTGTTTTTGAAACGAAAAAATTCATACTGTCACAATAAACTCAGAAATAAATATTTGCTGTTTTAACAAATGTTAGGGACAAAAGTCAAAATGCAATCATCAATTAAGGTACCTTGTTAAGTTTGGCACTTTTAAGGATAAAATGAAATTATGTAAATATTGGTGCAAGAACGCCTATTAAAAAATCACAGTTTCGGGACAATAATTTTAGAAATTTTGCTATAATTCAACTAAAAAGGTAAATCTAAATCAGAAATTAAATAAACATTTTCTTTTCATTTTAAAATTAGACGTTTAACCCAAGTGATTCTATATATTGATTTTTATATGCAATTACCCTAAACACAACGTGTCTATTTACTAAGTTCACATCATTTAAATTCACACATGATTAACTATCGCCGCTGGGTAAGGATGTTTCGCTATTGGAACAAATTAATTATGTTTGACGATAATAGACTTACAAAACGCGTTTTCGACTTGGATTACACACGATGTCAAAATAATTGGTGCAGTGATTTAAAATCCTTAAGTTAAAACTAAATGTTGTTGAACGTTTTGAAAGGAAAAAAAATTGGTGAATAAGGTAAAATCGTTGAGCATTATTCGGATATTTGGAAAACTGACATTTGGAAAACAGGATAATAGCGAGGACTGTGCGCATATAAAATCGATTCAAGCTAACCAGTGGAACTTATTGCCTACTGACCGTTCCAAGTCGGTAACCCTGTCTTCACCACCCTTTCTGTTGTTTTTTGTCTCTTTCATTGTAGTTTCAAGTCCTTGTTTGCATTACAGAGCGGACCTACGATGCCATTGCGTTCGGACGCTGTGGTTTCTATAGGACCCTATATATCATTTTGTAAGGCAGTGTGGACATCTGAAAACAGAGTGACACCTCTAAACTGTAACATTACAGCAGTACTTAAGGGGTGTCCAATGTGGACAGAAGTCACACTTTCCACAAGAAACAAAACTCACTATGTGCGGCTGCCAGTCACCGCACACACAACATATGTCATTCTCGCATTCAGAGAATTGATCACTGTCCTCTGACAGAAGACCATTCAAACCACCCCTGCCCTTGTGATTTCCAGAAGTGCTGGCTACGGGTTTGGGCTCTTTTTCTAGTTTAATGCATGGAACCTTTGATTTTGTGGGCATTTGTGTGTTTTGTTTTTTCCCTATCTTACATGTCTTTGTACCATTGTTAACTGCTTTTGCTGCAGTTACGTGCAATTGGTCTAGGTTTGATTTTTTAGACAGATTACCCTTGATTTATGGGGGTGCACATTACCTATTTGGCTTTTTTTACAACACGTGATGGTTCTCCGCTTAGAAATCTTTGACTCTGCTGGTATCAGAGGTCTCCTCATCCATGTCAGGGTGGCCTGCTGAAGAACAAGTCTCAATGACAAGGGTGTCAGACACATCTGGGTGAGAATCATTGCTATCATCAACAATATCGTTTTGTGTGATTTGGGGTGTAGAGCTAGTATCAACAATAGCATGTTGTATACCGACTGGTTGGGACATGTGCGGCTGTGCAGAAATATATCTGGTTCCTGATCTGTAATGTACAACCGTACTGTTAAAAGTATGACACCGACTTTGAGAAAGGTAGACATTAAATTCTCCGGACTCAGTGCCCTAATGTATGGTTTTGCGGTCAGTTCAGCAACATTGTACCTAGATATAGAAATACCCGGATTCGTTTTCACATAAGACTGGCACTCTTGACTGTACATATACTTAAATGGTCCAAAAATACTAACGTCTAGACGCTGCGTTAAGTGGCTTAAATGAGGGGACAGTACAAGTAAATAACCTTTTTTTTCTTAGCCCACTCTGTAAGGGTTAATAAAATATGAGATCTGTGGCCATCATAAAACACTAATGTCATTTGGCTGATTTCCTTCTTCTGAGACTGGAGAGAGAATATTTCACAAAATGTTTTGTGAGATAATTGGAAAAGACCCGCCAGTCAGACCAACCATTTCTGGTCAGTTCTGCAGCTGACCAAGTAGGTGATCATCATTCCACCTCTTGCCCGGGAATACATAATATGGTGGCACAGTATTACCGATCGCATACGCACAAGCTATTATTGTCAAGTTTGATGATCTTGGGGACGTTACAGACTGTGCAACAGAGTCTTTACTGCACACTAAAATGGATGGTGAGTGTTCAGTTCTGATACCAGTCTCATCCACATTAAATATGTGTTCGGGATGGTCATTCAAGTTGTTAACTGAGATAATTGTCCCAAGTTCTTTAAAGTAGTTATCCAAAGTTTCCCTGGGTGCTACCTTGGCCCTTAAAAGTGCTAATTTTTGGGGTTTAGCTATTTTTAGGTCTGGCCACCTCTGGAGAAAGTCGTAAAACCATGAATTACTCATAGCTTTCGGAGATTTTGCGGGTTTACCAAGAGAAAGAGCAAAGTCCCTTGACATGTACTGCGGCTCTGATTTACTATATCCGTATCCTATGTCAGCCATGTATTTTATATGAGAAACTAGTTCCATCTCTTCGTCTCTGCTAAACAGCGTATCCACTCCAACCTTAGCATCAGCACCAACGTTACCCCTCATTCGATCTCGTAGTGTCGACTCAGGGACCTTGTATATTCTTGGCGCTTTGTACACAGACATGCCCTGCTGATGTGTTGCATCCAGTGCTCGTTGCAAGTTTGACCTATCATACTGAAGGCGCAAAACCTTTGTCTTGGAGCCTGTTTTAAACAAAAGTTGTTGTTTAGCATTTGAAATGGAGGTTTCGTAATCTAAATGTATTGATCTATCTTGAGTTGCGCTCAAATATGCTATTTTGCCTCATAATAAATGGTAGTTAGTATATTATTTTCTCAAGTATTTTCTTATAGTTCAGTGGATAGAGCACCTGACTTGAAATCAAAAGGTCGTGTGTTCGAGGCCCGAAAGAGGTTATCTTTTTTCTGTAAAAATTACTGTTACCTGTATATAGGTACGATGTGCACTGATCGATGTGTATAAAGTAAATGATTTCCGGCGATATATTTTCTCGCTTAAATACCCGATTTCGACAAGAGCTGGTTAACATGGAGTTACACATGACACGCCTACAAAACAGAAATCGATTGATATAGCAACTGTAAATTTAAGTATGTGTATCAATTAAGATTAATTAATATTAACAACAGCTGTCAGAGGACAGCGTAGCTCGACTATTTCGAATTTTCAGAGAACAAGAAATGATACATCCGGTAAACCACCAGAAAAAAAAGTGAAATCAAAGGGATGAGCTGGATGTGTCAAAAAGAAAAACATTGGAATTTTCATTAAATCAAGGGCCACATTTTTTCTGTGCTGATACGGAGGTAATTTCATAATAACCCTTTCATAATGGAAATTTTATAAGTTGAAAATTTGAAAAAAATATGTTAAAAGTATATGTAAATGTATTTGACCTTTGACCCCTTCGTGACCTTGACCTTTCATCCAATGATGTTCAACTCAATAGATACGATCATAGTCCCATTTATAATAGAGTATGTAAGTCTGATGATGATTGGATACAAAATGTTGAAGTTATTTACATGTTAACACATATATGCAATTTGTGATCATGAACTTTGACCTAAAGACCCCATAAGATCCTTCGAACAGTCGAGCTAAAAATATCTCGTTATTTTTAAAGTTTGACCCAGGAAATAGGTCCACAAAGGTGGGGAAAAAGCCTAGGGTCTACACTGGTTGGATGGTTGTATCCATCTGTTAATTCCCAGTAAGTGTATATATGGTTATAGGGTAGGTATCTCAATGGTTTGCAAGTTATGACCCAGGGGCTATGTCACCAGGGGTGGCGAAGGAGTCCAGGGTCTATGCTGGTTGGATGGTAGTAGCCGTCTGTTTATGCCCAGTAAGCGCATATATAGTTATAGGGTAGGGATCTTAACGGTTTCCAAATTATGACCCAGAGGCTATGTACCCAGGGTTGAGGAAGGAGATTGGGGTCTATGCTGGTTGAGTGGTTGTATCCGTCTGTTCATGTCCAGTAACTGTATATATGGATATAGAGTGGGGATCTCAATGGTTTTCAAGTTATGACCGAAGGGCTATGTCCCCAGGGGTGGGGAAAGAGCCGTGGTCTATGCTGATTGGGTCGTTATATCCATCTGTTCATGCCCAGTAAGTGTATATATGGTTATAGGGTGGGGATCTCAATGGTTTCCAAGTTATGACCGAGGGGCTATGTCCCCATGAGTAGGGAAGCAACCCAGCGTCTATGCTTGTTAAATGGTTGTATCTGTCTGTTCATGTCCAGTAAGTGTATATGTGGTTATAGGGTGGGGATCTCAACGGTAACTAAGTTATGACTAAGGGGCCCACCCACACCCTCATGTTTCACCTCTTGTGTGACCCGGGGCGGGTCCAATTCTAAACCCAGTGTCACCATTTGAGAAATCTTTGTAGAGGACTACTAGATGATGCTACATACAAAATATCTAAGCTGCAGCCCTTTTTGTTTCGGAGTAGTTTTTCCTATATACTTCTATGTAAAAATGACATTTTTTACAAATTTAGGGGCCATAACTTTGTCATAATGAAAGGTAGTGTTATGGGGCTTGTTGGATAAGGTGCATAATTTGATGGGAAACATTAGTATACAGTTTGAATGCAATAGCTTCAGTAGTATTGAAGTTATAAATCTATTGCTCAAAACGTCAAGGTGAAGCTGGTGACGCCGACACCGACGCCAACGCAGACGCCGACGCCGTGGTGATTAGGATAGCTCTCACTATTCGAAGTCTCACTATTCTTCGAATAGTCGAGCTAAAAGACGGGTGCAAGGGTAGCAATGTTCTGACCGTACCAATACGTATGTCTTAAGACGTTTCAACGATTTGACGATGAGCGTGCTTGGGCGAAATCTTACTTTTCTCAGATGCACTCAGATGTACCACCTTGTGTGGAAAGAAATTCGCCTTTTAAAAATAATTATCTTCTTTGTGTTCTTTTATTTAAAAGATTCTGATTAAGTGTATTAACTACCAAATAAAATCTAGATCGTATCTTACTAGGAACATAAATGTGAACTGTGAAATGTGAAGCGCGAGCTATGAAGTCCACAATGGAGTATAGTAAAATGTTACTTGCTTAAACATGTTGAAGCTATTTCTTGGCAATGCAGATACGCTTCAACATAAACGATTATAACATTTATTCATCGTTAAATAAAACTACGTAGATACAAGTGAAGAGCAACCATACATTACAGGAATATAGAAAAGTGTATTTTGTTGTTCGTGGATTCTAGAAGAATTAAATTCTTACCTTTAAGGTTATCATTAGATCAGACAAATTGTGACATAAGACATTTTCGGCGAACCCTAAACTAAATGACGACAATTGGCTGATGCAAATAAACGTACTTAATTCAGAAGACGTCTTGTTGTTTTCAACGGCGCAGATAAGGATAAATTGAATTGCAATTGAGTTAATTATTTTATTCTTACTTGGTGGCATTGTCTATATAAAATCTAGGGAAGGTTTACAGACAGATGAATTGCTTTTTCAATTATATTCCATTAGGTTACTCATCGACAATATTATGCGTCCTTCTCCATTTAACTGACGACCACATCAACAACATAATGATTTATTTTGTTCATGGTAAGGCTTTGACTGTTTCAGATTCAAGTTCACTGCATGTTTAGTGGTTGACCCATTTACAGTTCTACACTATGCACTTTGACTATGTGTTGACCGCACAGAGGGTGGACCCTATGATGACGTCTACCTAACTCCTGAGAGGACGGTAACGTTTGACGTTTGTCTCCAATATTGTCTTGTCGTGCCCTTAATGGTGTATTCTCTTGCTGCTCAGGTTTCTGCCAAGTCAGTGAGTACTTGCGTTGTGGCTTTAAATACTGAAAAGGGGATACTTTGGAAGCAACAAACAGAAACAAACAAGAGAGACAAGTATCAGACTCTCTGTTATTGGGTGGGTGACGGACGGACTACGGACTGGACGGATTTTGTTTAGCAGTTGCTTGTAGATCATACAGCTTAAATATGATATCATTGAAACTTGTGAATGATAAAGAGAGTGTCCAGATTGTTGTTCCAGATCATCTGATTATCGCATACAACATTAATTATGTTACGTAGCTTTCATGGCAGGGCTGGGACCACAATTCTTATAAAGTGACCCTGTTAAACATGAAATGTCAAACAAGCACTCGTAAGCACATATGGATGAACAGACTTCCATATAATACGCGACGGCGGATCAGAGAGCTTTAAAGAGACTGGCATTTAACAATAAAAAGGAAATCAGAGTACTGAAAGTACTCTAATAAAACAGTTAATACTATACACAAAGAAGCTGCTTTATATTATTCTTATGACTAGATGCATCACTGAATGTGATAAATACCACCACCCACAAACATTTTTAGTAAGATCAAGGGCAATAAGTCTGTATGGTATTGAGTGAGCCGCACCAAAATTGTGCAATTTATACTTTTTTGCTGTTGTTGTATTGAGGGCAGCTAAAAGTAGCCGATCAGCTTACCAAAGTAGCAGGGTATATCACCCGCCTACCGGCTATAAAGGCAAGCCCTGCACCTATAGACCGAAATGTTCGTAAAGGGAAGATAACTCCATGCAGAAGCGAAATACACCTATTGTTTTTACAAATATTTCTTTTAACATTCAGTTCGTATAACTGATTAAAGTAAACAAATATATCACAATATACATTTCAAAGGGTGTAATGAAACCTTTAAGTATAAATAGACATGAAATGCAAAACAAAATAAAAACTGAGAAAAAAATCTTCAAAGAATTTGATCTGAAATGCTGTGAAAGGCATTTTTTAAAGCGATTTACCACCCATCAAAATAGCATAACAACCAGGTATAATAAGTTTTATTTACGTTTTAATTTGTGTGCATAATCGGTGTGTGATACTGTTAAAAAACAATATAAAACCTATATTAATTACTATTATGAGTTATTGACACTGGTGGCAAACAGTCGTTTCTCCATATCGCAGAAAATGCATTCAGGTATACAGGTTTTACGACGGGCGCCACCATCTTGGATTTTCGTTTTAGATTTTACAGTGGCTATCATTATAATAATTGTTCTTTATCATTCCGCATAATTTTGAAATAAAAAGAATCAAAACATTTGATGCACAGCATCAAGTCGCCGCAGAAAATTTTACATTTAAAAAAAATTAACCAAGCAGTACAGAGAAAGCAGAATGCAGCAAATAGTTATGGTAGTGCAAATTATTATACACTTGTTCAGAATTACTGAAATAGAAAGTCCAGAATGTATTGTGCCTGTACCATTAGAGCAGCTATTCTAACCTCCAGACTACAGTGGAATGTTATATCCGTATGTCAAATGTATGTGATTATAGTATATTCAGTCAGTCAATGCCAGCAGCTTACTCGTTAACTTGTACTGTACGCTGCCTAATGCCGATTATGCATTGCCGGAAACCAGTATAGAAATAATCGCGACCTTTAATGCACTAGTCGTGATCATCTTCGACGCTTGATTGTAAATACAAACGTTTATCTTGGAAACAAGCAAGTGTCGCACTTGATCTAGACTAGTTCTGCACAACACTATCTCAAACATGTCGCTAGATGGGGCTAAGCTATAATGGGGTGTCGCCATTTTAAAAATGACGACGATAGCAATAGGCGTCAGGTAGTACCTACGCCTAAAATGTATGTGTTTCTATGAAATTGTTTTTAAAAACGTACAGCTGGTTCTGAAAGACACACAATTTAAATAAAAATGTAAAACTCCTAGTGGACTCCTAGTTATTGTAGTGCCTCCATTGTGTCTTCTGCATTCTGCTTCTTCACTGTCGGTATATCCTCTGGTATCCAATGCTGTACTACCGTAGCCTCTTGCAGCAAGTTCATCCTAGGTGTGATGAGTATTGCCTCTACAGACATTTGCAAACTCGGACTGGCACGCGCTTGGTATTCCCTTTCTGTACTCCTTCAAGTGATACTACTCTTGGACAATTGTTGATCCTATTGTCAAATGATCCTGCTTCTGTAATAGCTGCGTCACATGTGTCCTTGACCCTAACTATAACAGATATTGTCGCAGTTTCATATGGCCTCAGCTGGAAAGTACGTTTGTTGGTAGCCCTAACTGTTCCCAATGAGCTTGCCGATAAACTGTTAAAGGCACTTCTCCAGCCATCTGGTATGTCATCGGTCTCTTCAGTAACATCCTTAAATTCCCTGATAACATTGGTTCCTATAATAACAGGAGTTACATTGTTAAAATCTGTATCAGACACAACGAGGATGGGCACTAACACTAACTGGATCAGGTGCTTTTCAGGCCCAAGTCCTTAGCTGGCGACAAAATTCGAGCACGCTAAAAGCCGCAACAGATCGTCACTGACGAAATGTATCACTACGCTAACGACTGAGCGTCAGCTGTCATTTTGATTGGGTGTTCATTCGCTTAAAAGAGGTAACCACACCCCCACTCACTGTATGCATATTCATAGGGGCCCTGGCCTTGTGTAGAGAAGAAATAGTTCTCCGGATCAGACAAATACCATCTAAATCGTAAATAAGCTGTGGGAAATGGAAAGAAAATTGAAGAATGTTATGTTTGGGCCTATACTATGTTTCTACTAAGACAAGAAACAAGATGATATATTTTATCTCGAAATATTATAAACCCCATTTGGACCCCGTACATCGAGTTTTGCAAACCTGGGATAAAGTAGCTCATTTGCATATTAATGTCGAAAGGACCAATGCTTCCGAGCAAAAGTAGTTATTTTTCAGCAAAAAAATAATAGACGTAAACATTTGCGATATCAGCGGGAAAATGGAACATCCGTCACCTAATGGAGACAATCTTAAAGAAAAATCTTCGTCAAAATGTTATAATTGCAGAATTTACCAATTGTATTACTACGCTGTAGAAGCGGCATTTCAGACGCAATAGATTGAACTAATCACACGTTGATTTCATGACCCGCGATCACTATTAATCGAGTGGAGAAGATTTTTTCGAATCCGACTTTGTACAGATATGAATAATGTTGCTCCGAATTAATAAATGATGGAATACATACCACAATAACAAACATATGTAAACAATAGTAAAATAAGATGTATTTTTCCAAAAAGGATAACTCATACGGCCCATATTTCTATCCGGTGCAAGCGTCGGGATTTAATAATTACAATATGATCCCTTCGAACTCAAGAAGATGCTTTCCGCCAGTTTTGTCAACAGGTCAGTGCATACAGTGTTCATAAATGCACTTACACGATGTACACTCAACAGAACTGTTCAATTTACAAAGCCCCTAGTCCATCAGTGCTTTCAGCACTTTGATTTTTATATGCAATTACCCTAAACACAACGTGTCTATTTACTAAGTTCACATCATTTAAATTCACACATGATTAACTATCGCCGCTGGGTAAGGATGTTTCGCTATTGGAACAAATTAATTATGTTTGACGATAATAGACTTACAAAACGCGTTTTCGACTTGGATTACACACGATGTCAAAATAATTGGTGCAGTGATTTAAAATCCTTAAGTTAAAACTAAATGTTGTTGAACGTTTTGAAAGGAAAAAAAATTGGTGAATAAAGTAAAATCGTTGAGCATTATTCGGATATTTGGAAAACTGACATTTGGAAAACAGGATAATAGCGAGGACTGTGCGCATATAAAATCGATTCAAGCTAACCAGTGGAACTTATTGCCTACTGACCGTTCCAAGTCGGTAACCCTGTCTTCACCACCCTTTCTGTTGTTTTTTGTCTCTTTCATTGTATTTTCAAGTCCTTGTTTGCAGTACAGTGCGGACCTACAATTGTCTAATTAAAGAACATATGTAACATTTAAAAATCAGTTTGAATGTGAACAATATACACTGTTAAATTTGAGCAGACATGAACGATCGACGCTTGCTCAATTTAGATGCGGTATTCTACCATTAAAGGTAGAGACTGGGCGTTACGTTGGAGAGCCTCCTGAACAAAGACTTTGCAGATTTTGCAATGACACTCAAATTGAGAATGAGATCCATTTTTTAGTTAAATGTTCTTTCTATAATGATATAAGAGAAGATGCATTTTATGAACAATTAAATGATTTGTAGTTCATTATAAACGAACCTGACAAACTCATATATCTAGTTAAGAACTTTCCTAGAAAGGTTGCTAAATATTTAGTGAAAGCATTCCTCAGAAGACGAAATACCATGCATGGAAAGTAAACACTTTACTTATATATAATGCACTTCATACCAAGTTTGCTGAAAAAAATAGCATTATTTCCATTTTACTTGAAATTATTTAGGTGATCTAATGACTTGATTCAAATTGTGGAATTGTTGAAGTATCAATGAAATTAATATCGTTTTGTGAGTTAATTTCTAATAAAATTATATGGAAGAATAAAAGTGATCCTTAGCAAGTTTTGAGTAGTATAATTATGCTACACAATATCATGTCATTAACTCAGTCGACTCATATCGAGAGCATTTAATCTTACTGCCATTTATAATAATTATACTTGTGTTTCATAGTCTCGCATTTTATATTTAACTTAAATTGATATGAGTATGATATCCGGAGTGTAGACTTTGTAAATAATATACTTTCGAATATATCTTTAGCATATTACCTTAATTATAATTACCTTAATTATATGAAAAGTTTGAAAAGGTGGCTTACAGTTCCATTGGACGGGTGTATATTTTATGTACAATATGCTGCTGTTAATCGAATGGTACATGGCTATGTAAGATCTTTCCTTTCGGAAAAAAGACTAAAACAACACGTAACACAGCAAATAGTATTCCTGCAAAGTTTCATTATTGACAGAGTACGCGTTTGGCTCAAGCATGTGAGCAAACTTAGTATGCAAAATTTTGAAAAATCTTTACGTTAAATACAGTACTGAACTGGCTCAATTTTTCAAAGAGGAACTTCAACATTTATGAATTTCTTGTTACAACGTATAATGTGATTAGAACGTCTACAACATCACAGTTTTGTCCTTTCTCTAACAAATTGCAACTTTTTTTTACGAAACATCTTGGGATTTTCTTGGAATATATATGCAATTAAGTGTGCAGTATATACAATATATAGCGGAAATTCCCGTGTCGCATTTCTTTTTCCTTTCAGTATATACTTGGCTATCACAACACTCTACCAGTATCTTTATAAACACCCTGAAACCTAAAATCAATTGCTCTAACCAATTCCTACCTACAAAAAAATAATAGAGCAACCAAACTCAGTTTCCGTATACACAGTCCATACTGATTTATATGTTGTAATACCGCACATACCGTCCAATCAATAACTAATTGTCAAATATGAAACATCAATTGCATGAACAGTCTTACCAAAACCACACTTCAACAAAATAGTATCTTCTTCTGTAAACAAATAATTACCGATTACTATTAATATATTCTTGTAAAAACCAACAATGCTACTAATACTATTTCAAACGGGAACTATGTTATATTATACTCAATAATTTATTCAATAAATTACTGAAAATATACAACACAATTTTACAACATTTGAGTACATCTCATAAAATCTATCAAAGTTAAAGTACAACGCTAACTAAAACGTGCAGTGCTTAGTGCAAATATTTGTTAGTGGCAGGAAAATCGTTTAATTAAATAATAAATTTTGGAAAATGGAAAGAAAAAAATTAAATATATTTAACCTATCCTTAAACTGAATCCTTACTAAACTCAAAAAGCTTAAGTCTAAATTCCTCTATCAAATAAACGTATAAATCTCCTGATTCGTGGTAACATACATGGGCAAGGTAATTACTTAGATTCAAGATTGGTCCTGAAAAGTGTTTTAAAAGTGCATTTCAGACTACTTAAAAAATACCATTACTCATGTTAATGGTATGAATTAGATAAATATCCAATATATTTACTGCAATATAATGTCTGTATCACAAGACAATGACTAATTTAACCACGGACAATTTACTGCACTTTCACTTAATGACTATCTGAAGTCTATGCATACAGATATGTTATGCAATTACAATAATCAGCATTACATATATTTACAAATTACAATGATACCAGTCTGATGATGATGATGGTCCAGCGATGTTGTTGACTCCAGCGTTATAATGTTCTACGCAAATGTGCACACAATAAAATGTATCTTTGATATATCTGCTACACGCCGAAAACACTAGGATCAATATACCCCGGGGTTAAACGTGCTCCATGCCCTCCGAATTCACTCTACCCACATCCTGTCTCACGCTACAACCTACTACGACCTTCATTCCGCCATGGCACGTCTTGCACGGGTCAACACTCACACATACGTGTATAAACAAATAAGTCCAATTGCACAGTATACATTGTTCAGTACTCACGTTCCATCTTCACACGAACAGTGGACTACGATCTAAACGTCCAATTTCACATCTGCCAGAACATACTTCAGACAACAACAGCCGAGATCGCCATTTTCACCGCCTCATTATGGAGGGTTGAAGTTAAAACAAGATTCGTGTTCTCTGTATATCTGAATATATATATATAACAATGTATGTCTAATGCATGATAATGATGATATGTATAAAATGAATAAAGACAATGCCTGAATGGAAAAAACAATGATGAATGGAAATATCACCTCAAGTATTATAATCACAAGTAAAGTATTGTATAGAAAAATACATTTTGGCATAACAAGCTGAATGTAAAAGAAGTTCTAATTGAAAATAACAAAGGATCGCCATTTTGGAATTGAACTGTACATGAAATTTGACAATTTTTTATAACTAAATAACTCCTAAAATAACCATTTCTAGAGAACAGGTAATTTAACACACTTATGCATACATGTATCATAAACAAACATATAACTAACCTGAATATATATACTTTAAGGGCAATCTCCGGGTTTAGCCCCATTGGGGCTAAAGTTTCATGGAAGAATTTTCCAAAAAATTTCCAAACGCAAACCACGAGATTGTTGCCGTAAGAACTGTTCGCAACATCTCTTTCTGCCTACAAGCGAATAATAGCAACTTCTTACCAATCGCAACAACTCGATTTAATTCGCAACATCTTCGAACTCATCTGATGTTATTACGGAATAAATCGCATACATAGAAGTTGACATATAATAAAAGTGAGAATGAACATGAACGTGAACTAAACACAAAATAAATCGTATATTAACTCTAATATTGTTTAGAAAGTACACGGTGATATATTTGTAAAATATACACACTCATGTCCATCTTCGTCTCTATACCTCGATCGATATATAAGGTTATATAAAGGTGCACTAGTATTGGTGAGTACTTATATTTAAGAAATAGAACATCATTTACGGTGTATTATCGTGTAATATATCACGGTTTGGAGTTTAATTGTAAACAATAATTTATTGCTTACAACTGAACGTCAACCCGTGATATATTACTACTCAGGTATGTCACAAGGATTCGTGCATTGGCATGTACTACATAATACATTCCTCGCTTAATTATGCTCCATCCGTGCTCTTTTCTTGACAATTATTTAACATCAAATACGACGCCCTGTTTTTGCCAGCGATACCGTGAGTATATACCATAGATTGGGGTTGAAGCTTTAGCCCCAAGTTTTGAGCTAAAACTTTAGCCCCAAATGTTTAAGACACTTCCGTACCCCTAAACATTATGGTACCATGCCCCATTTTGCTGAAGCAATTTATCCCCGAAAAAATCGCTCTTCCCGGGAATACTTCCTTTTAGTAGCATTGTATATAAATGATGGTAAAAAATAAATTCGTCTCTCTATACATACTGCTGGTTTAGCCCCAAGTTCTATACAAACATAATGTAAACCTATAGCAATTTGCCATACATTGGGGCTAACACGTTAAGATATTGCAAAACAAATTAATACACTTCGTCTGTTATATACTCCTGGATTAGCTGCAATTTCTATCCAACTCGAAGTATTTCACGTATGAATCGGCCATATAATGGGGATAAAACATTAGCCCCAATATGTATGCAATTAGAATGTTATTCTATATGCTATATTCTACAGCCAAACATATTTATTACTGAGGGTTCTGAAAAACTTGAATAAGGGTGAAAGAATTATCAAAATCGGATGATAAAAAAGAGATATCTTCTACTTCTACTATAGTACTGCCCAGGGCGTAAAGCATCACGGGCAAGTGACATCATCACAATGGTTAAAAAATGGGTATTGTACAATTAAAATCATTAAAAACCCGTCGTGTTGTCTACGCCGTGTATGTCTGTAGGCGAGTGCTGAACACGTCTACACAGCAGGAATGCACTAGGTCCGGAGGTAATGCATTCCAGTCTCGAATAGTTCGAGGGATGAAGCTGTTTTTGTACTGCTCATAGTTAGTACGTAACTGGATGAAGGCTGCGTCGTGTGTTGTTGTGCGTCCAGTGGATGGCATTACATACTCGGGGATGGAAACTGGTATCATGTTGTTATATGATTTGAAGAAGGTTACTAGTCGCTTGTTCTTTCTTCTTTGCTGTAATGATGGCCAGCTGAGATTGTCAAGCATTACTGTTACACTTTCATATGGGGAATAGTTACCAGTAACGAAGCGAGCTCCTTTGCGTTGTACCTTTTCTAGGATTTGAATGTCTTGTTTAAAATACGGGTCCCAAACTGATGACGAGTATTCTAGGTGAGGACGAACAAGTGATGTGAATGCACTTGTTTTTACTTCTTGACTGCATCCGTATAAATGTCTTCTAAGTAGATTTAAAATCGTATTTGCTCTGCCTGTTATATTGCTGATGTGGGTCTTCCACGTTAAGTTTGATGTAAACTTGACACCAAGGTAGGGATGGTGCTGAACCTCTTCAAGATGTTGGTTGTCAATGTCGTAACTAGTTTTTAAGAACTGTCGTTGTCTTGAGATTTTGAGTAGGTGACATTTGGCTGCGTTGAATCTCATTAGCCAGGTATTGGACCAATCTGTCAGGGTATTTAGATCCTGCTGAAGTTGGTGTGCATCTTGGGTGCTGCTAATGGTCCGGTAGAGAAGGCAGTCATCTGCAAATAGCTTAATTGTGGTAAGTGGCGAAACCCCGGCCCCGATATCGTTTACATAGAGTAAGAACACTAGAGGCCCCAACACAGTGCCCTGTGGTACTCCAGACAGGACTGTCGAATTTGATGATGATGACCCATCGAGTACAATTTTCTGCTCTCGATGACAAAGCCATGACCTTATCCATTTGTTGGTGTTGCCCGTAATGCCATAGTGATCAAGCTTGTGAAGAAGTCTTCGATGGGGCACCGTGTCGAATGCCTTGCTGAAGTCAAGTATCAGCACGTCGGTGGTCTTCCTGTTGTCAAGCCTCCTCGATAAGTCTTCCACTGTGTTGAGAAGCTGTGTCTCGCACGAATGATTCCTTCAGAATCCGTGTTGAAAGTGTACAAGGATCTTATGGTGGTCTAGGTGACTCATGATCTGGCTGAACACTATATGCTCCATAGATTTACAGAGTATACAGGTAAGTGAGACAGGTCTATAATTGGCTGGATTAGTCTTGTCGCCCTTCTTGAAGACAGCTGTTACGTTTGCTTGAGTCCAGTCATAAGGCACTATTCCAGTGTCATATGACTGCTGAAAGATGACGGTCAGTATCGGGGCTACCTCCTTGGCAACCATCTTGAGGATTTTAGTAGGTAGGAGATCGGGCCCTGACGCTTTCGCAGGATTTAAGTTGCAGAGTAGTTTCTCTATTCCAGGCGCTGTGAAAACAATATCTGGCATTGGGGAGACATTAGGTTCCCCAATAACCGGAAGGTTGTCAGTTGGTTCTCTGGTAAATACCGAGGTGTACTGCGTGTTGAGTGCTTCAGCTTTGTCCTTGGGTTCACTAAGGATGACATCGTTGGATTCCAAAACAGGGATGTTACTTACTCCCGACTTCTTCTGTTTTATATATGAATAAAATTTCTTAGGATTTTCTTTGACACTGATGTTAAGGATGTCATCTATGTATGATCTATGCGCTTCATATAGAGAGTCTTTCACCAGCTTATCAAGTTTGAGGTATCGTTTCCATGAATGGCTATTACGATGATGTTTACCTGTGTCCCAAGCTCTTTTCTTCTTCCTACATAGCCTTTTAATTTCAGGGGTAATCCACGGAAGATTCCATCTAGAGGTAATCTTCTTCTGGGGTATGTTCCTTTTCATTGAGTTAATAAGGGATTTTTTAAATGTGTTCCAATTGTCATCAACAGAGTTCCTGTAGGGATCGCTTTTCACAAAATCCTCGTTGAACTCGCTCATGTCACGTTTAACAGCCTCAATATCTCCCTTCCTGTACTGAAAGACATAGCGATCTGGTTTCTTCTGCCTCTTCACAGATAGGTTCACACTGTATGTTATAGCGCAGTGATCACTCATTCCAGGGTGTATTTCAAGGTCTGGGTTGGTTGTAAGTGTTAGGTCAAGTATGTTATCAATACGTGTAGGTTTGTCCGTTAACTGAGTAAGAAAGTTGGCATTCACAAAGTCCAACATTGTATTGTTCAACTGGGACGAATAATTTGGGTTATTACGCACTGATAAATTATCCCACTGGATGTCTGGCGTGTTGAAATCTCCGTTGAGAATAATGTTCGGTAGAGCTGAATCATTACAAGTGAGTTTCGATGTTGACTCATGTAACCGATTAAGAACTTCTGGGTCGTCTTTCGATGGTGATCTATAAAATGACCCAACATAGAGTGGTTTACTGTTGGCTATTTCTATTCTTATCTAAACTAGCTGATCATTTGAAGGTTTTGTTGAAACGTATATGGACGCCACCGTTTTGAAAGCTATGACATCACAGTTCTAAATGACCATATATGGAATATTTATAAATATGAAAAATTACTGATTTATAGGTAAAATATGACATTAATTGTATGAAAAAATATGTATTCTTAATGGCAATAATGCTTTATATGACCAGTAAAGGATTTTGCATTCATTTGTAGTGATTTTATTTGCTTTCAATGATATTTATTAATATTTCATATATGGTAATTCGAAACTATGACGTCATAGTTCTCAAAATGGCGGCTCCCATATCCATTCTAGAATAACCTTCAAATGGTAGTATCTTTTATATTTATCATCCGATTTTGATAAATTTTTCACCTTTCTCCAAGTTTTTCAGAACTCTCAATAACAGTGTTAGTTGGCTGTGCCGCTACATTCCCTTTTTTAACCAAGTTCTTTATAATATTATTATGTTTAATGTGAAAAATGATGTTTATATAAATGGGAGATAACTCTGATACTTACTTTGAATCACACATAATAAGTGAAAAACAAGAACCCCTTCTGACATGCCAACGTTATCAAATGCCGATAAATATTCAGTTTGTTTAAGCTAGATATGCATAAGAACGTGCTAAACTTGTTTCTTTCAGTATATATATATAAATTCATTCGGATATCACACGTGTTATCATTCACATTGCTTACGAAATAATGCAATAGCATAACAACCAAGTACTCCGAATGATATAGCGATAAAACTAAAAGCTATCCGAATGAAAACATACCGAAAAATGTTTTATAGGTTAACCGAACGTAAGAATGTATAGGTCAAAACTTTAGCCCCAGTTGGGGTTAAACCAGAAGATTGCCTCTTTTACAAGATAAATGTAACAGATTGCGAAATGGAAAATAGCTTCTGTTCTTTACCAACTGAGGTGTTCAACTGCGCGCATGATTTTCCCGCCAGGTTATATGTGTAAAAGGTTAAATGTACTCACATGTGAAATATTACTGAAGTTTAAAGGTGGTCATCCTAATCTGAAATGACTAACTTAAGGTAAAGAGAAAGTAGAGTGGAATATTGAATGAGTGATGAAAAGAGATGATGAACCGATTAAATGTTTAAAACACAGCACAATGGTGAGATATACAGATCCTTAATACCTGTATGTGTCATATGTGATATAAATGTAAAGCGTCGATCAGTTTCAACCAAAAAACACGTTTAGTTTTACATATTTGTTTAAATCGTTCGGTATGTAAACCCATGATTGCTGGGGAATCATTCGCATTAGAAAATATCAAATAACTTCAGTTCAGTTAATAAATACTGATAAGGGAAATCCTTCGGGAGCAACAAACACAACCTAGAGAATAAAGTAGCATACTCGGTTTTATTGAATCTGTTCATGAGAGGTAATATAAGAAGCAAAACCTGTCATGCCCCCTAGCACCGGCTTAAGCAGTTTTCTACTTCAAAGTCATTAATATGATGTGTATTAATTAACTGTATTAGGAAAATCCCTATTTGTTCTAAAATAACAATTGTATGTAAACTTTAAATATTGATAACCCTACCAAAGCCGAGCCTATACGAGTTCCAGACATATCATTTAATGTGAACTTAATTGAATATTGGCGTAATGCTTCGTTAGTACTCTGACTGTTTTGGAGTGAGATAATGGCATCTACTGAACTGAACTATTGATCATGCTGTTATAGAACACTTAAGGTTCCTGCAATGCCTTTTAAATATTATTGAATTATATAGGAAAATCTCAAACCAACATAATTACCAGATTTCTTATTATTTTGACACAGTATTATCAATATAAAATACTTACATACCATTCCGGGTAGTAGGCGCAATAAATAGTAAAATAAACCCATAAAAAGGTTAATAAAAGTGTTTGTTTACCTTCCTCACTATAACTTTGTTAAAAATACAAAATTAGTATCACAATAAAATTACACAATGACCATTGTTCAGTGAATGGTCAGTGAACATGTTGAAAAGGATTAGTGTGTAGACAACAAAAGAGGAACGGATTGTTTATAATGGAAGGACGCTATTGTGTTGGAAAAGAGCATAGTGAAAGGAAAAAAGGTTTTATTAACATTATATCGATTTACTATCTATTGCTCCTACTGCCCAGATTAGTATGTAAATAGTTTATATTGCAAATTCTGTGTAAAACTAATTAGACATTAGACATGTTATTTTGAGATTTCCCTATATAATTCAATGATATTTAAAAGGCATTACAGCAACCTTAACAATAGGATTGCCTGTTTAATGGGTTAATCGAGAATTCTTTAGCTACACTATAAGATACCTATACCATACTAAAGACGCACGATTAAATTCTGTGTTTTGCATGTATGCTATAAAAATAGATGTTAACTTCGAACAGTAAAAGTAGGATCACTGGCGCCACAGGGCTGATGCGGCCTATCGTTTGGAAATGTTTACAGAGCCCAGTGCGTCGAACACGATCTCTTTTAGCGGAGTATATTCTACGAGAAGGTTAAAGTGCAATAGGTATACAACAGGGCATGGTTCTAATACTCAGTTTTTCGGCTTTAAATAAACTAATTTAATGTGTGGGTGAGTCATTTAACACAAAATACTACAAATGTACAAGTTTTCAAAGGGAGTTTAAATGTTAAAGCAATGTTCACACTGTCGACTGAATAATATTAAATGTTCGCGTTTGAGATACAGCAACCTGTAAAATATACAATTGCAGCAATTGTCGACATGTGCTGTTTTTTGGTTGTTTTTGTCATCTTCGCCTCTTTGTATATTCCGTTTCTACGATGACTCTCGCTGTTCACCCGCAGTTCACCTGATGTTTCTTTTTTTTCCTGTGGATTGCACGATTTCGGGGACATTGCTGATATGTCATGTTATTGTCTATTGCTGTGCAACAGCCTCCCCATAGTACTCTGTGTTACTCCATTCAAGCTACTATGCCACTACTAGGCTACTGGCCATTGCATACTTTAGACGCGCCATACGAATAACCAACGAATTTCTGTCTACAGCTTCCCTATCCCTATTCGGTGAACGTCGGCCTAACATCGTCACAAGACAGCAATGAGCTACTAACTACTCATGAAGCAAATTTGAGGGCTGAGAAGGTGGATTTTTGCCGAAATGGTGATGAATGATAAGCAATGAATTTATTAAACATGAAATGGAGAGACCAGCATCTGGCGGGGTTTGTGGGCCCAGCGCTCTACCACTGGGCTATAGTGGCCTCACTGCTTTTGTCATCTTAGGTGACCTAACTTAATATTTATTGGGTTGACGTTAGGGTAAGTGTGAGGTTTGGTGCACCCTAGAACCTGGTTTAAACCTCCAGCGGCCTTTTTTGCCATTGACCGTTCCAAGGCGGTAGCCCTATTGTCAACCATTTTGTGTTTGTGATGTCTTATTTGACCTTTTATTCATCTTTAAATTTGTTCTTTGTTTCTGAGTGTGTTTGTGGTTGACTGTCGTCCTTGAAGGCTGCCTCTCCTGTTCGATTTTTATATGTATATTTATATTGTAATCCCACTAACTGTTAATTGTCCAAAATATATATATGTAACACAAAATATATATATGTAACACACGGATCTATATTATATACAGACATTCGATAATCAGTACTCGAACGCTAAAACGTATTGTCCTGCGTCCTGCGTCCAAGTTACGAATTTCGTTTTACAAATTGCGTCTTTTTGAGTGCCGAAAGTTCGCGAACAGGCTCGGGTAAAAGGTAATATGTTGCACATGTACACGACACACTAAAATGTAAAATAAAAAGGTTACGAAATGTGTACTATAACTATACTATGAATACTACTCGAGATATGTATTGCAAGGAATACAACCAGCAAGCGACAGAAACTTTAAACACATTGGGTCCATCCGTATTACCACTTTTTTGATGTTTCGCCAAAGTTTTTACCATACTTCAGTTTGTTATCAAACTCTTGAAATGTCGCGTTCTTATATTTTAATAAAGTCGTACGTTTTATCATATATATTGAAATTATTTTCTTAAGAAGATTTTTTTATTGTGAGGACCCCAAATGATTGTTATATTAAATGAGTATTTACTTTTAATAGTCGGAACATTAGTGCAACCGTTATTGGCTGAGGTGCGAAAAGCGAGGTGCCCCAATAGCTATGAATAAAAAGGCATTGATTTCGGAAGTGAAGTATTTATCTAAACAGGATATTTCGTTAAGTCCGTTATTTTCTTTGCACGCGGTTGGGATATTTCTGCTTCTGTAACCCTGTGGGAATTACAAACTGCCGGTTTTGCAGAACTCAAACATGCTTTTAAATGTCGTCTGTCTGCTGATCGTCTAATTATCGTCTTCGATTCGTCAGAACTTGTATCTCGTTAAGATGATGGTGGTTTAATTGTCTCAGACGCTATCCGATTGCCGATGCATTAGACAAACCCATTATACCTAGCGATTGAAAACGATCCGGAAGTAATCAATTAATATTAATGCAATTATTTTTCAATAACTAACGACTACAATTCAATATTTTTCTCTCATCCTTTACAACTAATGCGGTAACATGGCTACAACTAGCTGCTACGACAGCTCAAAATGGAGGTATGTCCGAATCATAAGTGCAGAACATAAAAACTTATAAATAACACACATTTGAAAGGCCAGGCACCAGAACACAATATGTAAGTAAACAATCTAAAAGAAATAAAAAATCTGCGAAATTTTCTGTTGAAAAGATGTGAAAATTAAATTATAAAAGGCAAACAGTAATCCATTAAAAAGTGTTCAAAACAATCGAAATTAGGTTTAACTATTAAAAGGCCATCCATCTGAACGTAGTACGAGCCAACCAGAAACTAAACAAGGTAAATGCACATGCTAAAACATTAGTGATGAAATTATTAAAACAAAAAACACAAAAGAGTTGTAATCAAACAATAAGAATATAAGTTGATTATGTTTGTGTTAACATCTCAGCCTTTCGAATTATGCGTTCAGTATTGACTATTTAGTAGCCTGCAAAGTAACTATAACAAGATAAATGATAGTGTTCTTTTTACTTTTGTTTGTCCTAAATTGCTAGTTCAGCTATTACGCAGCTGCTGAGTAAATGTGAACTGCATTCGTTGAAGTGAGAAACCTATCATTAGGTGGTCCGAGTATTATTTTTCATACACCATCAAACCCCTTCTCCAAGAAGCGCAAACGGGGTTGGCAGCGGTATGAAATAAAACTCTAATTTCGGCTTAAAAAGTTTGCATATTGTAAAATTAAAACGTTTAATATGTAATTTTAACAGGTTATCGCATTTTTTCAGTAAACAAATGTTTTTAAACGTGTTTTATTTTTGAAATATTCGTTATAAAATCCTGCTAATATAAGCTTTCCCACAGCTTAATGGAATTAAGACGGTACCACATAATGATAATCAGCAGATACTTTTGTCATATTTTTAGAAATTAAGTAATAGAAGAAGACATACTAATTTGAAATTTGCCCTTCCTACATCCGTCTTATTAGATTGAAACTTCCTTCGCAAAGTGGGAAAGGCTGCTAAAGGTAATAGAGTTCTGACTAAAATCCTTAATCGATACACTATGACGTGATTGCTATTATGTATGTTTTAACCAGCATTTGAAGACAATATCTCACCCACGCATATGTCTTCATCCCCACCGAGTGTTGAATCTCGTGTCTACCGTGATAATAATATAAAGTAGATTGTAAATAAATGTAACGTCGAAAAACGATTGTGCCATCTATATAGAGAGACGGTGACACAAAGTATAATGTCCATCACACATAAACCAGCTTTGACATTAACATGCAACAAATGACATTGGTGTGGCATTGCATCGCCGATGCATTTAAGAACAAGTATTCTAATAACTGGTATTGCAATTGAAATTGCATGCATTTCTATCACTAACGAACTCGTGCAATTGTATACACGTAAGCAAATTGAGTTTCAAAGGAGATATAATTCGTAATTGCTATTTATAGACGTCAGTAAATTGAGTATCAAAGGACTGTTGTTACACTACGTACCTCCAAAGTCACCGGTGTTTTCTTCAGGAAGACGGATTTGTATCTTACATGCGCCACAATGGACTGATTTCAATGTCTTGTCCGAACTAACGGAAATCGAGCCTAGATTATCGAATGCAACTCTTGTATTTTATCAGTTTTAAGATTTACTGATTAAGGATCGGCAGAATGCTCTAGGTCTAGGTTTCTTGCAATATATAAACTATCGCAACATACAACATAATATCTGCCGTCAAAATGTATTCAATAAATACTGAAAAGATGATCACTCGGAAGCAAAAAACACAAACAAGAGAGAAACGTAGCAGAGACGGGTTTATTGAGTTGTTCATGAGAGGTAATTATAATACACCTCTCACGCCTCCTAGCACCGGCTTAAGCGATATTCTACTTTAAAGCAACACAGAATGGGCTTGATGATCCCAAAGGACCAGTAAATAATAACGCTACTGATTTGTAGTCGGGGCGACTTTTTACGGCCGCCACACATCACTAAACAAACGCTAGTGTGAATGTCAATAAATACTGAAAAGGCGATCCTTTGGAAGCAACAAACACAAGCCCAAAAAGATGATATATGTTTTGTCAAAGAAAGGCTTTTTTGTAGAATCTCCACAATCGGAAACATAAAGTCCCTGATATGTATTTTGGGGAATAAACAACATGATATAACACATGAGGTAGCAATGTAAGCATATAAACCCTGAAGAAAAACGTGTTTCCGTAGTCTGCTCAGATTCTGCTCAGATATCAGAAATGCCGCAAGAGTAAATTAAATACGGTGCAGTTAATTGAACATACAAGTATGTTGTTAATTGGACATACAAGTAAGTTGTTTTTATAAACTGATACGTAATCATTTGATAATGAACAAATATGGAGTCGACGGAGTTTGCGTATTGTTTTTTATAAATCATATCTGGCAGAACTGTCTGGGGCTAATTCTTATCTCACCTGATTGATGGTGCGTCGTTGTTCGCTACCTCTGTGCGTTGGCATAAACTGATAAT